>NC_051168.1:78809070-79109070 GCF_013339725.1 Rhipicephalus microplus
AAGTCTGCAGTGTGTACTCACCCTACCGATATGTACGGCGAAGTCTGCAGGGTGTACTCACCCTACCGATATGTACGGCGAAGTCTGCTGTGTGTACTCACCCTACCGATATGTATACGGCGAAGTGTCCGCGTATGTATATGTACACGCAGCGTGTCGCCACAGCGAAACAATTGCCCGCGCTGCCGCATGCAGACGGGTTGTTATCATTACCAGCCGCCATTAGGGACGGCGACAGGACAACGACAATGACAAGGTTGATAATTGGGTTGGCCGAGTCACTGCAGTTGCGCAAAGGACGAAACCATCGACCGCGTTCCGGTGTTGTCTCGGAAGACAAGAGAATACGCGGCGGGAGTATATGGTTTGGAAAACCTCGTTGAGCCATCGCAGAGCCCGCATCAACACACAGTGGTAGCGAGTGACAAAATGTTGCTGTCACACAAACTTCCTATACCTCGCGATTTCGAAACAGTTATAGGGCGAAAGTCCACTGGAGCCAGACGGGATGGTTGTGGGTTTCCGGCGTTGTGACCTGAATTATAGCGAGAGATTTTCTTATTTATTGAAATGTGAGTTCAATACCTCGATGTTTTCATTATTTATTGATGATAATTGTTAGTGGTATATTTAAATGCGGAAGCTTTGAAACTGCGCACGACAAAAGTGTGAAGCTGATTCTGTTATATTTCTGTTTTCGCAGCGAATGAAACGGGCAACAAGTGAAGCACAAAATGGGTGTGAAGTTTTAGATTTGGCGGAATTTCACGTGCCACAACCACAGCCTTAGCGTGAGGCGCGCCGTAACGAGAAACCGTACTAATTTCGCGCCCACTTGCGATTCCTGCTCGCGCGGTGGCCATATTTGAAGCCACTATAACACTATAACGCTGGCAGTGTATGCAACGTTTTGACCACGAGCAACATGTTTCAACTCCTATTGGAAGCGATTGTAACCTAAATCTTGGGGTCTGGGCTGTTTTTTTATTATTTAGCCCTCATCGAAATGCGACTGAATGGTGGGCGGCACTCGAACTCACGTGCTCGAACTCTGCAGTGCGGCACCTTATCTGCTGTATCAGCTATCGCGTGATGGGTGGTATTCTAACATTATGACAGTGATTGATTAGCACGTGCGTCAAGCCGACATTTGGGATTATGAATTGTGGGGTGTATAGGTATGTCTACAAAAAGATATAGAAATGGCGCTCGGAATGATGCTCAAAAAATAAAATTTCCAACGAATAAACTGATGATGTGTTACGAATTTCTCGACCAAGAATGTTATCAGTCAGAAATGGATGTTCAAGCATATCACTGTTTCCGATGCGGTAAATGAACACGATTTTTTTTTCTAATACAATCGAGATGCTCGCCAAAATGGCTGGCACGTATGGCGCGTAATTACCCCAGTGTTAAGGGGCCCTAAATGTCGCAAGAAACGTATCTTTGCGCCGCCCAATGGATTCCTGGTGGCTATATAAATCTTCCGTGTCTGTATGCGGACAGCCATGCAGTTCTTTTTCAGAGCTCTCAATCATATCCCCAGCCTTCTCGTAAGCACCACTTTCCAAAAGCGTCGCCGGGGAACAAAACCACGGAGTCCATTCAACCACGGGGTCCATTCGACTGTCAGTCTGTACACAATGAGACGCATGAACGCCAGTCCAACGAAAGCGTCTCGAAGAAGGAACGCGATGACGGAGCGTTTGCAATGCCACCGCGGAAACGTTTAGCATCGTCGCACGATGTTCTTCCCAGCAGCCTTGCACCCGCATCATTTCTCCTTCTTTTTTGTTTTTGTTATCGCTTTGTGCGAAACGGGTCGGTTCCTCGAGGGATCTGGTCCCTCGTCGTCCGCTCGTCAATGCATAGGACCAAAAAAGAGGGGCGGGGCTAGAGTGGAGCAAGGCACAACCACGACGACCTACTGTAGGTCGTGGGCACAACACATGGCGTTGCGTAGTCTAGAGCGCCATTTTGTTGCAGCTGCCAACCCCCACCCCCCACCCCCAATCGCATGCGCACGCACACTGAGACTAACACACACACACACACACACACACACACACACACACACACACACACACACACACACACACACACACACACACACACACACACACACACACGCGCGCGCGCGCGCGCGCGGAACAGACACTACTCCGTCTAGTGGCCGAGTGAAGCAAATGCCGGTCGTGCACGCCGTGTCGCCAGCGTGTGCATGCATGGAGGAAAACTGCGTGGCCGTCACGGGTCATGTGACGGCTCGACTCCGTTCGCTCGTTTTGTTCCGTTCTTCTCTTCGTCGCGGTACTGGACACGTCGTTCGCGGTTTGTTTCTCCGACGAGGAGAGGCGGCGCGGATGATTCCGGGCTCGCGTTTTTTTTTGCTCCTGATTTAGCATCCCGCAGCGCCGCTGCCGGTTGAAGGAACTATAAATAATTGCGCCGGGACTCGTTTATAGTCGCTGTAAGTTGTGTCCTGTAATGCCGTTAAACGACTGCTGCTGATGGAAGAAAGAGATGTTGTCTGTTGTGTGGATGGTAACGCGTACATGAATAGGCGTTTCTATGCACACACCTATACCGCGGTACGCAGTTCCGCAACATTTACCTTCTTCTCGCTGCAGAGCCTTAAGAGACGGTGGGACAAATCGGAGAGGGAGTTTCGAAACGCGGAAGCTGCATGCCGCTGTAAAGGGCCGAATCTTGCCTCGGATTTTGTGGAAGCGTGACGTGCAGTTTTACGCGCTTACTCGGGATTTTATTGTTCATTGTTCGACAATTCTCTTTGGGCAGGGGAAGGCAAGCTTCTTATTTTTTTTTCATTTTATAAATGTTGTCGGGTTATACGTACGTTAAGGGTTATTCAAACGGCAGAGACATCCTCGGGTGAGAAGCGTGGATTACGGATCACGTGACAACGACGTCATGGATTGGAGAGTGGGCGCGGCCCACCTGCTAACTTTTGACAACCGCCGCTAGCAAGCTTCGGAGCTTGCCAGCGCAACCGACGATCAGGTAGTAATGATCGCCCAGGTCCTAGGCAAGGACGTTTGAAAGAACCTGCTGAAGTGGAATTTGCTGCTTGAAAGTGAAGCCGTGTCCTCTAAAAAATGGAAGCTGCGGCCGACATCTTCCTAGAGATATGACAGACTATTGACCTTCTGCAGAAGTTTTTTTTAAACCTCCTTTGTCCCAGGACGCTGGTCGAGGCCAATGCGTTCTACAATAAGAGTGCCTGGCCTTCTCTTTTTTAGCTACTTCGTAGACAAATATGTTTACGCTCTCTCTTTCGCAAGAACCGTTGGCGCATTCTTGTATAGTTTGTCCTCTCGCTTGCACTGCTTGCTCGTGGGCATGCCTTTGCATGAGTGTGCATGTGTCGCTTTTCGCATGCACTTACACAGGATATCCGATTCACGCTGTGTCAATCGCTCTTGTCCCATCTCAGAGGCGGGCCCGTCTGGTCTCGATGCGCGATCTGGTTCCCGAGGACAGCAGTAGCGGAAGCAGCAGCGAAGACGAAGAGAGCAGCAGTATGATGAAGCACCATCTCCAGCAGCAGCAGCAGCCCGACCACCACCAGGGGCCCTGCGAGAACTACATGACGCACAACTGCGTCACCATCATTCCCGTCGAGTATCCACGCTCCGACAGCTCGCCGCTCTCAGGTGTGCAACGCCATATAGCTACACATTGCGCCATACTGAGGATTTTTGAAAGCAAGGATTTAAAAAAAGAGACATTTTCAATGCAAAGGCGATGCAATAAATGCGATAGCACAACAAATCCTAACGTAACACGAATTAAGGCTATAGTAGCTTACTCATTTAGGATCCGATTTCCCGGTACATTTCAAAACACTGGCGCAGGGAAATACGACCGCTTCAGGTAGCGAAGTGTTTTTTTTTGTCCTTTCTGTCCTCCCAACACGAAGTAAGTGGTTAAAGCACAGCACGAATATAGGTACGAGTCGTCTACTGACGTCTGCCGAGATAGCGCGCGCGCCCTTGTGATGAAAGTGCGCAGTTGCTGCTCGGGCAACGCATCTCCCCCCCCCCCCTCCCCAACCACCCACTGTCTTACATGTAGAAAAAATGAGTGGTCACCTTCTTGTTGAAAATCTATGAAGCAATAAGTATCAGAAAAAATTCTGTTGGGACCTCCACCTCGTCATCAGAGCAATATTTCAAAAGCGCTAAAACGTTTTCAGGCGAGACAGAATCGAACAAGATAAACAGTTTTTATACATTCGAGGTGTCGTTTCATCACCACCTTCTCTCTTTACTGCCCCCTCCCCTTTCGTTAACACCAGTGAATCGATTAAGGCCGACGTAACTCTCAGCATGTCTGCCTCGATAAACGACCCCCCCCCCCCCCCCCCTCCTGCTCGTGCTCTATTGCTGCTTCGCCCGACTCAAAGACAGGCAGGCAGGCAGTTCGAGTGGAATTTCGAAGATTCCGAAGTCAGGATTCGTGAAACTTTTGCTAGTTTCGGCTTTGGCGAGCCAGGTTGCGTGGACTTTTGAGGAGTGTAGCTCGAGTCCGAGTGAGCACGGCTAAGCCGGATTTCGCCGATTTGGAGTCTGAGGAAGCGAGGTGCAACATAATTATTTTGGTCAGAGTTTCGAGTTCCTATAGTAAGAAAATATTAAATTGGATTGGGTGGGGTGGAGGTTGCATGGTAGATTTGAATTCGCGGTAGCCGGGCTGAAAAGAATTCTGCTGAGCTCACTTCGCAAGCCTGCGGCTGAGTATAGCGCCTTTGCGAATCTGTATACAAACTTCTGTCGAATGTTTACATTCAAATGAAACAACAAATATTCAAGTCGGTGGTGATTCACAGCGAGTTTCGTTCGTTCACCGACTGGCTGTTTCAGAGGATGTGGATATAGCTTACCAAACTTCCGAAGTGCGCGTGCATATATGGCGTCGTCATAGTTGATGGAAGCAAAATATTTACGGTCGTATTTCCGGCCAACGTTCCTCTTGAAGTTGTGCAGCGGGACTTATTTGTCCACCATTGTGCGTTGGCGCTAAATAGCGCCACTTTACCGGGGAGACAGGACTTCGCGCTGCCCGTGTGTCTTTCTAGCGTTAAGTCCTGTCTTCCTGGTCCCTTGTGTCCGTGCTGTTTCTAGTGATTTATAGTTTCATCTAGAAGTATAGCTCATACACATACTGGTAGTAGTAGTTCTAGTACAGCATAGCTTTCCCGTTGACACGTATAAAATTTCGATGAAAAACGTGAACATGCATGCACGACCTTTATGGGCATGTGTTTTTTAACAGTCTCTCTTTAGGGTACGTTAGCACTCGAACTATAGTCTCTCAGAACTTACTTGCGCGTGATTTTGCTGGTCTTTTTTTGTTAGTTTTCAATCCCGATGCCGTCGTCGATACGTCGGGAAAAGATGTGGGCCGACAACCACAATTGTTTCCACCGGTTCACGTTAGAGCTAATAATTAAGGCGCCTCGATAGCACCGTGTCCTATAGACAACCTAGTTTGGAACAATCGTTTACACGACTGACGCAACTGGTGGTCGTGCGGGCCTTCCGCTATTGAGGGCCTTGCGCTTTCCAACCGCGCCGTACGAAAGTCTAAACAAAAACGAATAAGATAAAAAAGGACAAAACAAAAAAACTCAACGGCTCCTGCGGAGCGACAATTAAGCAGCACGCGCGCCGGCGCCATTTTCTGGCGATTGCACGGTCACGGTGTCCCGCTGGCGTTCGCGTATGGTCCAGCTACTCGCTCGGCCCACTTCGAAGTATGTCCGGGCAGCGCGCGCTTACGTAGACGGGGCCAGTAAGTCTCGTCGTGGCGCGTATGTGTGCCTCGCACCAACGTTACTTGGCTCGTATAGTACAGTCTCGCGGTAATGATCCTGGCGCGCGCGCGCGCGCGCCCTGTCGGCGGTCATCGCCATTTCGGGTCGCCGCGCGAGCCCTCGTTTCTCTTCTCGAGTACGTGCCCTGCGCGCGAGTCGCCGGCGATTGTCAACGCACTCTCTTCGTGCAGCGCTGTCGACCTGCAGCACCGTGCCGCGCGCGCTGTACCCTAGTTTCACGTAACGTCGTCGCGGGAAGCGGGAAGAGGGAGGAGTGGCGCTTCACGAAGAGGCGGCGTTGCTCTCGCCACGTGCGCCTCGAAAACGTAGTCCCGCTGTGCCGGTCTACAGACTGTTCCTTCGGTTGCAACCTGCGTTTGAGGTTACTATACAGTGTCATTTTGTATGAAAGGGAATGGATGGATGGATGGATGGATGGATGAATGGATATGGATGTACCCTTTAGATCGGGCGGTGGCTAGCGCCACCAAGCCGTAATACCTAATGAACCATTTTTTTTTCCTTAAAAAGTGAGTTTGAGGATTCGTACTTTGCAGTGAAGAGTTTAATTTTCACTCGTGCCTTGACTTTAGCCACCAATCAGATAACCTCCTTCTAGTTAAGTCTACCCGCTGAAAGTCTACCCGCCTAAGCTCTACCCGCTTAAAGTCTACCCGCTGAAAGTCTACCCGCTTAAATGAGCAAGCTCGTGGCCTGCGCTCTGTCGCGGCTGCCTGCAGCAGCATCAAACGGGAGATTAAAAAAAAAACGCGTCCGCTTTTTGCGCCATCTGTTAGCAAACGAAATAACTATTCACGACGTTAGACAAGCGCTGCTAAAGTGTGCTCGCGCTCTGGTCTTTCAACGAGCGATGCCGCCAAAAGCGGACGCGTTTTGTTTATCTGTCAGATGATGGCGCTGCAGGCAGCCGCAGCAGAGCGCAGGCCACGCGCCCGCGTGTTCCCGTTTATAAAAGTTGATACTGTACATGCACCTAAAGGCTCCTGATTTATCGGCGCCTAATTGTTATGTTGCAGCGCGAGAGCTGTCACTGCGGAGCGTTAATACCACATGTCAAGCAGCTTCGTGTAGGCGCGCCCTCTTGAAGGCGGGAACCGTGTCCATTCGCCACGAGCTGCAACGCGTACGTGTGATCGAATTTTAGTGAGTAGTGAACGATAACTGTTATTTGGAAGCGCCCAAGAACTGTCATTGAACTCAATTTTCAGCATCGGGTATTTTCGTTTTCGTCCCCCGTTAATAACGCAACTCCCTGAATTTCGGCCGATGTGGCCAAGGTTGTGCGGTAAACAGAATGTGACGGTCCTTGATTTTGTGAAGGTGCTGAAGAGAACTCTGAGTTGGGGGGGGGGGGTTGAGGATGGAAGTTGCCGACAGGTTGCCTGTATACATCCGCATGCAGGTGTTGCGATGTGTGCGCGTGTTGCTGATAACAGGGAGAAAGGGTGTGTGGGGTGAGGTCTGAAAATTTTGCAGAGGGACCCAGTCTCTCTTTTAAACAGGGACCTAGGCAGAACCCTTCTCAGAGGAGGTTTTCATTTACACTTTATGGGTGCTTGTACCTGTGTTGTTGTGTGTGTTTAGATCGTTGTGCGAAATTCAAAAGTGGAAGGGGGGGGGTGCAAGATTATAACCGCAAACCCTTCCCCTCCTTCCTGGCTGTGCCACTGCCCCCTGTGTTTTTCATGTTCAGCCCTGCGCTACCAGAATACACATTTGTAACGAAAGTGTGTTTCATTTTACACTGATTGTTACGCTCTGAGGTTCTGACTGTACATTTGTCCTGCCTAAAGTGTCCCTCGAAAAGATTTTGTGTTTTGGCAAATGGGTGCGGCCAATAGCGGTTTATTGTAGTTTTTTTACGTGTCCGGTGCGTAAAAACGCGTCGTGCTGCATTGTTTCCGCCCGTGCCCTGTGTGCGTGCATGCACACACAGCTTGCACCCTGCGTGGGGGACCGGCAGCGGTGGGCGGCGACAAGCGGAGCGACTACGCCACGCTGGACCACCGTCATGGCCACCATCACCACCACCATCACCACAACAGTGCGCCGTCGCCGTACTCGGTGTCCGTGCCGGCGCTCACCACAACCACCACGACACGGCGCCAGCTGCCAACACCAACACATCACCACCATAACCAGTATCACCCACACCCGGCCACCAGTGCGAGCCACCACCACTTGCAGCAGCAGCAACAACAGGCGGTGTCCCACCACCACGGACACCACAACCACGTTCGCCAGCAGCAGCAGTGTTACCAGTTACCACCCCTCACCACGGTGGGTCACGGTCACGACGACACGCCCCCGGGCTGGCGAATCCTGCCAACACCAGCAGCCCGGGATCACCTGGTGCCCCCGCCGGCTCCGGCTCCAACTCCGAACTTGGCTCCGCCAATGGCTCCAGCTCCCCAGCAGCGGCCAGTGACGCCACCTCCCGCGCCGGTGCCACCGCCAAGTAATTGCCTCCTCAGTCACGTGACCGAACAAACCTGCTTTTGATTGGCATGCCACCCGTGGTTAGTCTGGACACTTGCACGGCTGTTGCGTGATTTTCATGACTCCTGATGTGGCTTCACGTTTGACTGCCACCTGCATGACAGGTTGCACGCACAAACGCCTCTTACCTCGTATCAAAGCAGCCAGCGTGCCGTGCCTGCTTCATTCTACAAGCAGTTGCACATTTAAGAGCATGTCTTTGTCACACAGCAATTATTGTCATCTGGCTTGCTTGAGTTTTATTTCTTAGAGACTGCGCTTGCTACTTTCAGTTCAGTTCTTTTTCCTTAAGGGCCCCCAATAGGGGGTGTTACATGAAGGGTAAGATTACAAGTAAAAGTTCAATATCAACTAAGAAGGCTATATTATGCTAATATTATGCACAATGCTTATGAGTTCAAAGCATTTGGCACACAGTTTCATCGCAAGAAAATTAGTGCAAGGTAAAATATCATTATGGTGTGTGACAGAGATAAATCCTCAAGGTTTCCGTAGTGTGTGCTCAATTGCAGGAATCATGAGGCTTTTTGTAGAAAGGGTTGCAGTCGTACTTGGCTTCACTAGGGGTCACAAAGAAACAAATAAACTCGAGCCCTGCCCAGGGTTGAACACACCATATGAACCAATTCTCTCGGAGCTCAAGGCACTTCCAGAAGCCATGTACCCATTGGCTCAATTATTTTACGTACATGTGTGTTGAATGTAGCCACCACTCCTATTTCGTTATTAGTGCTGTTTTGTTATTCCCAGATTGAAATAAGTTTGACCAATATCAATGTCAAAGACGTTTGCTTGTGCAAGTACGAATAGCCAACATTTTTTCCTAGCTGTCGTGTTTTTTTAATAGCGTATGAGATAAAAAAAATGTAACTACATGCCATTCTTGTGTTGTGGTGCAGTCTTTATACGAGTGCAAGGAATGCTTTGCATCTCACGCAGCTACTCATCCTCTCACTACTGTGTTAAGCAATTGTGGAGCTTTGAATATGGCAGTCTTGTTAAACAACGGTAGCGTAACAAAGTACATAACGGTATAGTGGCTGTCATTTTTAACATAAAAAGGAAATATCTGAAGGGATTCTGTTTGGCAGGCTTTGAAGCATAGCATAGCACTGGTGCCTGTTAGTATAAAGCAAGTTATGCCATGCTTTACTGGCTACTTCGGTAAAAGCAGTTCCTTTCACTATCGAAAGTTATATTTATTATATTGAATATTTGGTGCAGGAGCACTGCACCAAATCAATCGCACATTCAAAGTACATGCTTGGCACATTACTTTGAACTGCCAGCCCTCATAAGTGTTAGATAATAGTGGCATTCCAACATAGTGCTATATGCTGCCTGCATCTTGCTTGTTTGTTACCCTTAGCCAAGCAGGAACGTCATGCTGTCAGTATATTCTAAGTAGATGGTGCATATATATTCATTCATTAACTTTGTCGTTGTGGAGCACAACTTACTGAGGATGGAGTCGTTGTAGACAGGATGTTGCTTTTGTGTTCACGATTCCGTAACCCCGGGCAAATATGCATGTTCACCTCTTTCCTGTGGCCGTCGCACTGCCACTAATTGCGAGTTATTTGTGTGACTTATCGCTCCTGCTGAATTATTTGGGAATACATTTACGTTTTGCATGGTGCATACATCTTTTTTAATTTGTACAAATTGCCACTTCAGAAAAGTAACCCAACTCTGACAGCTCTGTCAAGGTAATCTATGCTGTTAATTACTCTTCTTCTCAATTTTACATATCCATATGTTGTGTGTTTTGTTTGAAGCACTTGTGGATGCAGTAACTATCTATTTCGTGTAGAGTAAAGTAGGGGTGCTCATTGAAGTATTGTTGTAACTTTTCACTGAGTGGAACAGGTGCGCATATCTCTTCCGAGGACATCGAAGTTGTTCTGCACTTTCTATTCCCTACCTATGGCTGACGGCATTTAGCCATTACAGTTCGGATGGCATCAGCGTTGTTGCAACGAGAGTGTAGCTAATTTGTCCCAGCATCACCTGCAGGTCACATGGGAGTTGACACTGTGTTGCATCGTGGCAAATAACATCTCTTGTTTGCTTCTGTGAAACACTCAAACCTCATTGTAACGTAATTGCATACAAAACAAAAATTGGTTTGTTATATCCGAAAATTTATTTTAAGTGTCTATTTTTGGCACTGCAGCTATGATTAAGCTATTCTTAATTTACTTCTTTATAATGGATATTTTGTTATATTGGCATTCATTATATTGAGGCTTGTAATTGAACCCAGAGAAAGAAGTAAGTATTGCATCCGAATTGGCATTAGCGCTCACTCGCAAAATGACGTCTGAGATGACCTATGACGAGAAAGAATTGGCAGCTTTGTTGGAAGAGCCATTTGTTAAGGGTTCCGAACATGTACTCTCCTTCTCTCCAGTTCAATGCAGGGCGCTGAAAGCGGCGCTTCTCGTAGCCAATCAGAATAAAAAGACACCTCAGTCTGATCACTCTCCGCTAGATGCCAAGGAAGCGATAGTGGTACGGAAAAAGTAGCCGCTTGCAATAGGCGATCCTTCGTCTTTGTTACTGGCTGTCTGACACAACCCCTAGCTTTTATCTGCACCTCTAGTATTCGGTGAGATTGAGTATAAAATTTAGTAGTTAAGCTCTCGTTCCACACATGCACGTATGTTGTTACTGTTGCTACGCATGCGTTAGCTTATCTCACTGTTGCATTATCTTTTTCTGTGATGGTTCTTGTGGATTTGTACATGAGTCATTTGCAGGTTGAAACTAACTTGTGTCATTGTGTTCTTTTTTTTTTTGTTCAATATCAGTATTGGATGATCTGTAGAGGATCCTTTTTTTTTTGTAGTGAATGCATCTTATCTTGGTTTTCTTGAACCTATATTATGAATTTTGATGATGCCTAATGTGCTCAATGTTTTTAGATAACTACTATAGCGCTAATAATCTATCGCTTCCCGACATGTCCTTATTAGCCTAAGGTGATCTGTGATACTCCAGTAAGATACCGTATTGTTTCTGCGTGTTTGTTTGGAATAGCGCTGACTTTTGTGATCATTGCTTGTTTGCTTCGCATGATGCATTATTTTAGCTCATCACTGTGAAGTTATTTAACTTTTAGCTAAGCATAACCATTGTTGAATGTAAATGCTTTAGAGAGCTTCTGTGTTCATGAGAGCATGTGTTTTTTTTGTGTGTTTATGCCTTGCATGATTTCGCATGTGCAGTGCACGGTGCACGGACCCCCTGCAACTGTCACTTTTGTTTTTGCTCCCATTGGCAATAAAATCATGTGAATTGTACAAAACTGTGTTGCTGATTTTTTGTTTATTTCCCAAACGTTGACTTAGCCATTATTTGAGAAGGGCCTCTGGGGGCAACACTTGCTGTACAAATTTTCATAAAATATAGGTTACTTTTGTTGCCTCGGACAGGTAGATAGCCTCATCAGCTGTTTATATGACTGCATGTGTTCTTCGAGCAGGATGTTAAAAAGCACTCACACCTCTCAATTTTTTTTTTGGCACATATAATTTGCAGCTTGATTTTTCTTGTTGTTTTATGAGGGGTTATGGCACTGCATTTTCATGCGAGTCAGCTGGCCATTCATTATAGTTCAAACCAACAAATTGGTACCTGGCTCGTTCGAAGAATAATGAAATGTCTTCATCAGACAGATAGTGTTAGTACACCATCTTGCAGCACCTCCTGCGACCTAATTGCCCGCGTTAATGGCCGTGCAACTAAGCCGTTACCATTATTTCCTCCCACAGCTGTTGAGGCTGTGTAGCTTTCGCTCATTATATTTATAAGTCCGAATAGTTGTAGTATATTCTCGAGTTTATATTGAGGCCGCCATAGCCTGCAAAGTGTTTAGGAAATGCAGTACCTGGAAAACACTAAGCTGCCCTAAACATAAAATGCTTTTGATAAGCTTTTCGTGTCTGACAGTGATAATAAGCAACACCCAGTCATTTGTAACTGTGTACTGCTAGTTTTTCTCTTACGGTGAGAAACTACCGAGTGAACAGATTTGCTTAAGTACTAAAGTAGGGAGATTAAGCGCATTGCATTTTCCACTTGCAGCCGTAATAGAGGCCAGTTATAAACGAGTAAATATGGTAGATGGCCATAAAAGCTTTCGTCGACAACTCGATTGTTGTACGCAGTTAACAAAGGCGCTGAAATTTAACAAAAGCATTGTTACTGTTGTACCAGCAGATAGTTAAAGCTAAGTACCAGTAACCACATTCAGCATCATATAGCTGATGTTCGTTGTCATTCAACAAAAAAATACTTTAAAATATTTGTCATTATTGGGATTTTAGACAACCTTTTTAGACAACATTTGAAGTTCTATTAGTATGGAAGTAAGTTCAGTAAAATTTAGTGAAAAATAATATTTCTTTCGGGTTAAGAATGTTGGCAGAATATTCCTGGAAACACCATGTTTTAAGCAACATCTGTATTGTGTGTTTAATAGACGAGACCAAACAGTTCATTGGCACACATGTACATACAGTACCAGATGTTACCTACATAGCTAGGTCTTCACAAGGTGGAGTGGTGGAAAGGGGGTTATCTCACGTGGTGCGCAAGTTAACTGTGTGAACCTTAACTATTCCTTCAAAATGGCATGAATCACCAGAAATTTGTAGATAAAGGTTAAAAATGTTTGTCAGTGTCCCTCTGCATGCGATGTGTCACCTCCGTACCTCGCTGCCTGCCTCCCCGGCCTCCCTCATTTTGTTATCGTGCGACCTTTGAACTTCGGCACGGTGCTGGCCTTCCAGAGCAAGAGGTGTGCGTGTACCTCATGAACAAGGTGTGCCTCTGCGTCGAGGTCAGCAACGTCCAGTTGGCAACGGCCCATGAGATCGTCGACATCATCGCGGAGGACGACACCGAGATCAACTTCCCAGCACAAGTCAAGGACATCTTTGCCCTCTGGGTGACCTCCCCGTTGCTCGGTATGTGCCGCTGTGATGTTGTGCCATGAATGAGTCTTGGTACCACTTCTATTTTTCTATTTTTTCCGAAGCAGCTCAGTCCCTAGTGTGAGCAATAACTTGAGAAAAAGAGGGTGGATAGAATGAAGTGCTGTAGTAGGTTGTTAGCTGAGAAATTGCCAATAGGCTTCATTTACAGTAAAACAAAAAATATGGAAGGCCTGCACAAAGCTACTGCAAGTACACTTGTGACTATCCTCATTATGCCGTTAATCATTATTTAGTGAAGTAGGGAAGTACCGACTATGCCACTATTCATCATTGTGAGGAGGAGTGATGACAACTATGCTTCTATAAGGCGATATGCGCACATTACCGATGTCGTGGCTGATGTGAATGATGCATTATGGCTGAACCCTTTGCAGAGGTGGAGGTTTAAAGTATTTTATGCAATTTTCATGGCTGTGATGTCTTGTGTTATGTGCTTAACTTTTCTACCACGCTATGATACGTCTGTAAATGCACTTCCTTGCTTGCAATGATGCCTGTATTGGGTCTTCTTGGGAGGGACTTTCAAGCACTGGCATAGGTGTGTGGGTGAATACTCATCCCTCACGCATAGGGCCTAGATTCAAAACACACTCAGTCTAGAATTTTTTCCCCCTTTTGTGTGTGATGGTGATTACAGATGCCAGCGGCAGCTATCCATGCCACTAAAATCGGCTGTTGCAATCTCACAACAGCTTTTGCAGCAGTATTATTGAAAGCAGCAACGAAAGTGGTTTTGGATCCTGGCCACTGTACCTATATCTAGATTGAGACGAAAGGAAAAAAAAAACTTGCACATTTAGATTTGGGTGCATAGTAAAACAGTCCAGGGTTCTGCAATCTATTTGTAATCATGCAATACAGTGTGCCTTGTAATCATGGCTCGTAGGGCCCGAGAATGGGGTTTTTAATTTGAGAAGAGCAGTTGCTGTCTTAACTACAGTAGACTCTCAGTAAACGGAAACCTGTTAAACGGAACTGCTGCTTAAATGGAACAAGTGCTTCTGGCAAGATTGGTTCTGTTCTTGTATTCTGCACCTTGGTCATCTCTCAATAAACAGAACTCCTGTTAAACGGAACATATTTCTCTGGTATCTTCAGGTTTCATTAATGAGAGTCTACTGTATTTGTCTGTTCCATTCTCGCATGTCTCTCCAGAGCTGCAGCTCAAGCCAGATCACAGACCGTACCTGATCCGGGAGCGATGGTCAGAATACCTGAAGAAGTACACCTTTGCCACGAAGCAACAACTCGACTCTGGTAAGCCGTGCCAATTCCTTTCGATGACTTTTTCTCATTCATCTTGTGCATAGATTGCTTATTGTGTCGTGCCACTTTGAAAGTGCAGTTTTTGCGATGTGCACTCCTGTTTGCAGTGGTATTGAATAAAAGTGGCTGGCTGAACTATGCGGAAGAATAGACAAGAGCGATTGCAGTTTGTCTATTTTTTTTAGTGGCATCTGGGTTTTGATGTGCACTGCCATATTTCATCATGACTAACTAATCTGGCCAATCAGTACGTCTTAATCATGTAAGATAACAGAAAGGGTTATTTATCAACACTTGTTCTCTCCAAGATGTCGATGATTTAATGATCCCTTGCAGTCGTATTTGTTGTTGTATCATCAGAATCCATGTTATAGGTAGTCATTCATCTGTCCATTCATTCATTGAACATTGTTCACTAAAGAGGGTCTAAGCAGAGGCCTCAAAATGTATGGGGGATTCTTACATCGACACAAAAAGACGGAGCATGCTAAACAGCTGGACCAGCTGGTTTCGTTTATAGCTATGTAACAGGATTGGCAAACAAGAACGCAGACGAGTAGAAAGACGCTTACAACGCTATTCGGTGTCTTTTTCTTCGCATAATTGGTGTCATTGTTGGTGCCTATCTACCCATCCATGTCCTTGTTTTCCAATACGTATCACAGCACCATGCTGCTTAGCTACAATGTTAAGCTTAGCCAAGGTCCTGGTGACTGAAAAAGCTATCTAGATTACTCTAGAGTCTCATTTATGACATGGTCGCATGCGGCAAGTGATTTACCTTGTGGTCATTAAACAGATAGTACTTGTCACATGCTGATGTTGGATAACAAACAATTTAGTATAACTACTTATCTTATGTCTTGTAATTTTATTGGATAATGTGTTTGTGTTTAACTTTATATCTTGGTTGCATAATTGCAAATGGGATGAGTGTCAGTTATCTCGTCAAATTGTAATGTGGCTTTATTTTCTGCATGTCCTGTATCTAGATTCTGTTACTGCGTCTAGTTACTGCATATAAATTGTTATGATTAATATTTTTTGTTTATTCAATACAGCCAGTGGCATTTTCACTGTCTAGGCAGAGGTA
Source organism: Rhipicephalus microplus (assembly GCF_013339725.1). Taxonomy (NCBI): domain Eukaryota; kingdom Metazoa; phylum Arthropoda; class Arachnida; order Ixodida; family Ixodidae; genus Rhipicephalus; species Rhipicephalus microplus. Next base: position 78,824,792 of record NC_051168.1, read on the forward strand.
GTACAGGTGCAAATGATGTCATAGTAAACATTCTCTGTGTATCACCAGCAATCTGCACCTACATGATTATTTTTTCTCTCTTTTCTCTTGTCCGTCACAGATGAACCAGTGCTGACACTGCAGAGAAATGTATTTCTCGAGAAATCCAAAGAGAAAGAGGTATGGCACCACAGTTACTGCATATAAATTGTTGTGATTAATATTTTTTGTTTATTCAATACAGCCAGTGGCATTTTCAATGTCTAGGCAGAGGTAGTACAGGTGCAAATGATGTCATAGTAAACACACGCATCATGGCAGCAGGAAATCCAAGTAGTAAAGCTCTCATCAGAACAAAATGCCCCAGTAATGGGAACATTACTAGTAACACGCAACAAGCTTATACTGTCAGTACCTGATGCCTGCTTTTGTTAACATAACAAGTTTCAACCAAGTAACTTGTTGCATTTGCTTATCATGGCCTTGCTATTTTTCATTACCACTAGAGTAAACCGATTGATTGATTGATTGATTGATATGTGGGGTTTAACGTCTCAAAACCATCATATGATTATGAGAGACGCGGTAGTGGAGGGCTCCGGAAATTTCGACCACCTGGGGTTCTTTAACGTGCACCCAAATCTGAGTACACGGGCCTACAACATTTCCGCCTCCACCGGAAATGCCGCCGCCACAGCCGGGATTTGATCCCGCGACCTGCGGGTCAGCAGCCGAGTACCTTAGCCACTAGACCACCGTGGCGGGGCGCACTAGAGTAAACCAATTTCGATGTGGGCAGTATGTGAAAAAATTGGTTGTGGCTTAGCTCAGTTAGGCCTAGGTATGCGTAGCATGAGGTATGGTTAATCTTACTATTTAGCTTGATTGGTTTTATTCCCGAGGTGTGCGGCTTCCTTCTTCCTCTGCCTCCTCGGCTCGCTGCCTGCTCTTGCTTTTGTTCCGATGATGCCTGGCTTCTCTCAACGACATATGTTCTTTGTCTCCTGACGAATCCCAGCGAGCCGCCCCTCCTATATATACGGTTTCACCGGCTCCTTCTCTGATGTCAGGCCAGGCAGCGCGGCATGCGGCGCTGCGAGCTGTTGCTAGGCAATGGCTCAGTTTGGGGTGCGATCCGCCAGGCCTCAAGCGAAACGACGAGAATACGAGCAAGGCCGGTCTTGCTACGAAACACCCACACACTTAGATTCAGGGGCTCGTTAAAGAACCCAATGGGGTCGATATTGATTCGTAGTCCTACCAGTGTCAATATGCCTCAAAATCATAATGTAATCCTGGTATATAGAAATTCAACTTTGTGCGTTGTTCCTATTTCGGTGTTTGTGTGTTCAGATCACAGACCTGAAGCTGCTGAAGATGCTCTTTGCGGAAGCCAAGGGCAACGTCCTCGACGGGAGGTACCCCTGTGAGACCGAAGACTGCATGGTGCTAGGTGCCATTCAGGCACGGCTCGAACTTGGACCATACGATCCTCTCAAGCACACTCCAGAGTTCTTCAGGCAAGGATACAGTCGCACCTGTCTGTGTGGTCTTTGAACAAACTGTGCTACAATCTTTGAAGCTAGCATGTGGCAGTGACTCCAATTTTTCGTTCTGCTTCTTGACAGAAATGAACGTTTTTGTGAAGCTTTGAGAAAGCTTTCCTCGATGACACATAACATCCATAATTCTTGTGTCGTCTCAGCTGTAGATATCATTATATTAAGTTTACCAGTTGTAATATAACAGTTTTCAACATTTTCTTCTTTTTTGGGACCACGTCATGTTGTTCAATGAGCACATTTCTTCGTTTCCTTAGTAAAGCCCGACTTGATAGCTTATGCTGTTGCGTCCATGTTTTCCTTCTGTCATCCTTGTCGAACCTGTGCACTTTTGTTCAGAAATGCAGTACCAGATCAATCAACTAACCGTCCCTGTACATTATTTCTTAGTTTCGTTTTTTTTAAGCAGAGCTGTTAAGCTCTTCGTCCCGCCCTGCCGAGAAAACGTAAAATTATCATCATCATGCGCACGCCCTCTTTTCGTCTTCGTCTCCAGCTTCTGCTTCGCTCTCCAAATGTGCACTGACTTATCTGGCATGAAATGCAATAACCCTGATGGACCGGAGAACAAGTACAGAGATAGAAGGAGAAAGACAGAAAGAGAAAGAAAATAGAGAGAAATGGGGAAGGTTAGAGAAAAAAATAGAAAGACATAGATAGAAATGCGCACAGAGAGAAAGAGATAAAATCAGTGAGCAAATAAAAAAAAACTGAAAAAACGAAGAGTGAGACAGAGACAGAATAAAAAAGAGATAGAGAGAAATAAGTAGACATAGAAAAAGGGAAAGAGAGGGAGAAAGAAAAGGAAGAAGAAAAAGCAAGGATTGAAAGAGGAAGGAGTAGAAATCAATGTAGAGAAAAACAAAAGAGATGAAAGAAACAGAGGGAAAGGGAGACAAAGAAGGCCGCCCAACTGCATTTCTTTCAGGCTTGGCACGACTAGTGTGAGACTCCCTTAATTTTTTTCTCCGCCTTTACGATGAAATAAGTATAGCCACCTACCCCTGCCTACACACAATTTTTGATCCACGGTCGTCGCCATCCTCGGTCAACAAACTAATATTTTGCCTGTTTTTCATGTCATAATACGAAATGACCGTGGTCACCAAATGTTAAATAGACGTTAAGTGTTTCTTTTTAAATGCGAAGCATTTCTTAGCGAACTTTGGCGACTTTGAGCGTATCTATCTATCTAGCCGCTTTTGTTTGTGTGCTCTCGTGGTCAGCCCCCTTAACTTGGAGTGGATTAAAATTAGCATGGGAGGGTAAGATGGTTTGACGAATATGACGGGCTCGTTAAGAAATCACTACGTGTCAGCAATCCCGTCGCATACATCGTCAAATACTTACCCGCCAGACAGTGGCACATACCCGCAGGCGGGTATGTGCCACTGGTATGCGGGTATGTGCCACAGGTGATTGACACTTAGTATTTAGTCAGGAAGGACGAGAATACACGCAGGCAATTTTAGCGTTGAAGCGTCAAGCAATACCCGACATCGGCTGCATCAATCCTAACGAAGGCATAGACTAAATGTTAGTGTTAAGAACAACCTGACATAGGCAGCGTTGATCCCCTGACGAACTGCAAATAATAAATTTCAGGGTCCTAGCAGGTATCGAACCTAAGCATTCTGCGTGGCAGCCAAGCATTCTACCACACAGCTAGGCCAGTTCTCGGAACTACTTTTCAAATAGACGCTAATCTTCAGTGAAATATCCATTGTGGTTGCAGCGCTGCCTACTCAATTTTATAAACATTACATATGTACTGTTTGATAGAGCCTTCACGTCGGGTTAATGTCAATTGTATAGTCGGTTGCCATGCTGCTGAAGTTGGTTTATGTAGCAGTGTCCAGGGCCAGCAACCTCATGAGCGTGAGCGCTTCAAATCAGCTTCTAATGTTGCTAATATGCATGTTCCAGTTGGCATCGTAGCGCAAGCGCAAGCAACTGGTTATATAAACATCTGAAGCCCTTGAACATATGTCTGTGCGTGCAACATTTGTACATATATTAAACCTCTTTTCATGACGTGTCGATCAATAAAGAGAATTACAACACGGTCACCTTCCCTCCGCATGCTTCGCATAACGTTGATTCCCAGGTACGTAGGATCTGCCGAATTTTTTTTTTTAATGCTTGGGATGAACACCAGGAATCCTGAACTAGGCACAGCGTAATTCATCAGAAGTCAGGAAAACATGCAAAAGCATCCAGAAGGGGAGGCCCCTTTGGGATGGGGTTGAAGGTCTTAACAACACTACGCACTTGAGCAGCTTCTTCTCAGAAGACGGACCTCGCCAATCGTGATGGCTCGGCCTGTCTGTCAATAATGAGACTTTTCTGTAGTGTAGAAAGGCCCAACGACGCAAGCAGATCATATAGAGTATTACTGGTAGGGCTTTCTTTGAAAAGGAGGAACGTAATACCATGAGCCATGAATTGAATTTCTTTTCTGATCGTTCTTTTTAGAACGTCCCAAGAATAAAATGCGTCACATCAATGTATGAAACACTGCTCTATTGAGTCAGGTTTGTTGCAGAGTGTACAGCTTACTGTCCAGAGCACATATTTTGATTTTTCATTGAGCCACGTCTTCACTGGTAGAGTGGAAGTGTGCAGTTTAAAGAAAAATGTTTTTGCTGCAGGAGATATTCACATTCTAAGTACACAAAACAATACACCATGGCCAGACAAAAACAAATATGGCAGTCGATAAAGAAGTTCACGGAAAAGGTTACTCGCAAGTGCAGTAGTTAGCATTGTTTTGTCAGTATTATACAAATGCCTTAAGCAAAATCTGCCATTCGAAAAATTGACAGTATCAGCAATTTCCTTTAGGAATCCCCATAACTAAAATTCCTTAGCAACGCCTGTTGTGACATAAATAAATGGAAGGACAGTTTCGAAGGACCGCATAAAGAAAGGGCCGGCACACGTCTTTGAGGTAAAAAAATCGCAGCACCAAGTGTCGCACAAACAAACGTACCAGGCTGAGGCCACCCTTTTCAAAGGGAAGAAAAAGGTTCTCTCCTGATGGATTCCCACGAAGAGCACCAAATAAAACCAGCAGATATTCTGTGAAAGGCTCGATGTTATGGGCCAGTCGAATACCAAGAGTGGGAGAGACCACATAATCCCCAACCAAAAGGTTCGCCTGCGACACAAGTTACGGAGGTGATGTTCTTGTGCATGTGAGTTCCCTGCAGTGCTATTTCTTTATTCAATATGCATACGAAACTGCTATGTTATCAGCTCAAAATGGTCACACTTGAATGCTTCTGCAAAAGTGTCTATACTTAGTGGAATGTCAACTATCCTCCACATGCATGCCAGCAGGAAAATCAGAAAAATCTCTCTTCAAATAAAGTTTATCTTTTTTTCTTTCGCTTTGTCCCGGATTGTATGGCTCTCATCGAACGACGTGCTATAGTCACTTTTTCCATTAATAACATTGTCACCTTTCTTTTGTTTCCTTGTGGGAGTGCAGATCTCGAATTCGAGACTTCCTGCCTGAGCACGCCTGCCGCTCTCACTGGTTCCTTCTTGGTTTGGGTGCCAAGAACGGCCCCGAGCGTCGTCTCTCTGAGCACTACAAGGCCATTGCGAGCAACGTCAAGGAAAGTCGTCTGATGCGCAAGTACCTGGAATTCTGCTGGGCATTCCCTTACTACGGGTGGGTCAAAAATATCTTCTAGTATCCTTTCTCTTTCTTTTATTGAATTTTTTACAGCGAAAGCTGTTGAGATCACAATAGCAGTTCTTTTTGTGGCATTCTTATCTGCCACCACTGGTGTCCACGACGGCTGTGGCGCGCAATGAGAAAAAAAAAATATGCGGGATCAAGCGGGATATGAAATCTGGCCCTGCGCGTGGCAGTAGAATATTCTACCTGAGAACCACTCTGGCTCTTATTAGTACTCCGCAAAAAATTTCTACGCAGGTGTCATGTCAGGCAAGGGATCACATTTACATATTTTAACGAGTATAGAAAGGTACCTCAGGCATGGGTGAAATGACAGAAGGAATGAAGACGACGATGTTGTTGTGGGGCTGTGTCTTGGCTGCTGCCCTGTTGTCCTGCATCCTTGCGCACTGTGTGCAGTGTTAACCCAACCGGCGTTAACCTATTAAATACTCCTCTTTACAATATGTAATGTAGCGTGGCAGATGAATGAAGAAACAACCAGGCATCGCACTATGTGAATTTTGTAACATGGGGGGGGGCTTGAGAGTTTCCTTTCCGTGACAAAGGGGTCGGCCTTAATGCTTCATGGTCGTCAACCCCAGCATCATCAAAGAGCGCGTAATGCCTTACATGCGAATATCTCACTTTCTGCAGATTGATAAATAATGGCATAATAGTAAGTGCTTCACTACTTGCAAATATCATGATTTATGGGGTAGTGAGCATCTGGCGACTGTATTGTTGCTAGTCGCCTCAATAAGGAGCTTCAGAAAACCTGCTTTTCCAGCTTTAGCTGCAACGATGCTACACGTTCTGATGCAGAGCTGTTCAAGCTTTTCGTTGTGCTGTGTGCGTAGTGCTAACAAAAAGTATAATGATCATGACTCAGCACAAGCTGTCTTCGTCTTCATCTTCGCCCTGTTTTTGTTCTTCAGCTAGAGGCGAAAATGCTTTAGGTGCACGTTCAAAAACCCCAGGTGGTCGAAATTTCCGGAGCCCTCCACTAGAGCGTCTCTCATATTCGTGTTGTGGTTTTGGGACTCTAAACCACAATAATGAATTATTTGTTCTTCTGCTTTGCTCACGCAACACATGCAGTTGTCTTTCTGTAGTCGGATGCAATAACCTTATTGTGCAAGAGAACTAGTACAAAGAGAGCAAGAAGGAGAGCGAGAGAAAGAAAATATATCTGAACTGGGGTGCTCCTTTAAGCTGGAGAACAGCGATGAAATGCCTATTGCATGCTTAATTCAGAAGGCAGTCTGTAGGTTTTATTAGCATTACAAAATTTTTATGAAAGCTATGATTCATTCCTGAGTGAGTGCAACCTAATTTACCAAAAGACAACAGAGCTATAGGTTATATTATCGATATGTTTAAATGCAGTATAGCAATTGTACCATAAACGTAAAGAATTGAAGGGGATGATATTCAACTTTCTGCAGGTAAAGACCCAACCTACAACCTTCAGATAACACGTCCAATGTTTTAACATATAAGCTACAGCAGCAGGCAATTTTTTATTATTTTATTAGATGTTCATGTTTGTGTAATTCTGAGGGTTGTTTCACTTAGGTTGTGTCTAGCAAGAGAAATGAGCCCATAATCAGTCCCCACTATTTTGTACATTGTCGTATGGACTAGTTTGACACTTTTCTGACAACAAAATAGTGGCATTCAGCATGCTTTTCTTGGTCACCTTCGCAGGAGCGCCTTCTTCAGCGGTCAGGTGGAGAGGCCTGTGACGGGCATAGCATCGCTGATGAACCACTACGACCTGCCCGTCCTCGTGGCCATCAACCGTGACGGCGTTCACGTCATGGACCCAAGCCAGCCAGTAATGAATATTATTCGTAACGTAGTCACTCTTGCATTCTATGCAACGTCATCGTAGCAAACTTTGACTGTACCGAAAAGCTGACTGTCACATGTTCCCGTTGTACAAAACAGGTAGTGCTGCTCAGCCTGCCGTACAAGCAGCTGTCGTGGGACTACGCCTGCCCGACGCAGCCTGACAACCCTGACTGCCTGCCCTGCCTCTTCCTGCAGTTCCAACTACCCGGGCAGAATGAGACGTCTGTACTTCAGATCTTCTCGCGACAGGTATGCCATAACAGCTTGAGGAATATGTCAACTAAACTTTTATGTTGCTGGCTTCATTGCATTAATTGATTTAACGCACAATGCCTGCACCCTTACCAAATCGTATGGCATCTGGTACAGCTTTCTTATGTGTATTAGTGATTTATATGACACCTGGTTCTATTAATGGCCTGACCCAAGCCCTTAATTTATGGGCCTATGCCCAGCCCAGGCACTTAGGCTATCCCGGGCGTTTTAAGTGCTGTAACCCGACTTTCAAAACAGCTTTCAAAACGCGGATAAAGTACTCGCAATACAGTGACCACCATGTGGGTGAAGTGATTTTAGGGGCGAAGCTTCTTAGGGTGTGGGTCTGTACATCCAATGGGGTTTGTTGTTGGTGATCTACGTAGCCACCGGTGGCACATACCCGCTCTAGAGGGAGTATGTGCCACAGGGGATGCGAGATGGGAGATATCGGTACTTAAAGTATTCACTAGGTGGATGCATGGGCGGACGGATAGACAGACTAGCAGACTGATAGACGGATGGACGGACGCGCAGACGGATGGACGCATGAACGGACGGACAGATGGGTGCATGGATGGTTGCGCAGACGGACGGAAGCAAGAACGAATGGACGAATGGAAGCACGGATAAGCTGACGGACGCTTCGCCCCACTCATCATCATTCACTCCGTGGATATACTGTGATTTCTTTAGTTCAGGAAAAATGCGAGTCTTGCTACCCTGCAATGCTCTGTGATGTTGAGGAAGTTGTATCTGCGAGCAATGCTCCTGAACCTACCGGAAATCCGAGAAAATCCGAGCATGAATATCGGGGCCCTCTCGCTATCGGAAAACTTTTGCCAGTTTATATGTACCAGGTTTCTGACTTACGGATGTACAGATTGCTAGCACCTCCACCGTATGTAGAGCACGTATCTATAGTACTTGTCATTCGAAAACAATTTCGTGTGCTGCAGGCCGTACTCATGGACGCCTTGATATCCACGATTGTCGATGAATTGAAGAAGCGAGCCTCTTGGATTGAATCTGAAGCCGACGCAACGACAGTGAACAGAGCAGATGATGGTGAGTCGTTCCTTCCCACTGCCTTTGTCTGCGGTTAGTCATGGATTGTGACATCAATTAAGCTACATTGAAGAGTTTCTACAGAAAAGTGGTACATGCAGCAGCATACCAGGATAACCTAAAAAGGGTATTATGACTCTGTGATGGTCTGGTAAAGTGCACCTGCATTGGACAGACGGATCGCTGAATGAAAGGCTTACACAGTGCAGCTAATTGTTTTCCTACTCAAAAGAGGCTAATGGTCACATGTGGAGAGACGCGTGACCGTAGCAGAAACATCACATGCAGTGTCAGTGATAGAGCTGAACATTACCGTGTACTCTGGTTCTGGCAGTAGCAATGTTTCCAAAGCACTAAGAACCATCAAGTGGCATAGTACTGGTTGTTGCCCCACTGGTGGCCTAGGCCAACTACTGAAAATGACAAAAAAGCTATACTTATGGAATGCCAGACAGGACATATTTTTTCTGTTCAAATCTTGGCACTAGTGTGACCTCATACCTGGTCTCATAGGCGACGCTTCTGCACAGGTCACGCGACTTCCCCACATCTGATGGTGACCAGAAGTTCCATTGTTGCGTTTGTCAGCGTTGGCAGGGTTGGCCACAAAAGGAGATAGGACAGAAAACGCAATACACGCACTGTTAGAAGGGGGAAAAAGAAGTGTACATTTATCAAAACTTGCTTACAATACTCATAATATGCATGGCTCACACGCACAACCACACGAAAATTCCACTGCTAAATCACCCTCCTAATAGTGTGTTGTAGTAGTAGCCACTTCTAGTTAGTATTGAGAATTGCTCACTAGATGGTGTTGTGTGTATATGACCTTGGAAATAATATACCGTATTTACTCGATTCTACCGCGCCCTCGATTGTAACGCGCACCCGATTTCCACCGCAAAAAAAAAAAAAAAAAAAACGTAAGACATCAATTGCAACGCTCACCCATTTTTCTCACCGGCCCGCACGATCACACCACTCGAAAAAACTACTCCTTTCGGGAGCGTATTCTATTTAAATATGAGGTACGGGCGAAGCTTGTGCCCAACTGACGTGTAACAGAGCTTTCCGTCACGGTAGTTTTACCGTGGACCGATGTCAGCACGCGAACTTGCTTCGCCCCCTTCTTCTCTACGGTTGTGGTGCCAGGCATGTCGAAGTAAAGAGGCGTCTGATCGGCATTCCCGATTTGCCCAAGCAGGTAGCCATTGTTGCGCCGCAAGTTTAGGACGAACCTCTGAAAACTGTGAAGCTTTTCATCGAACTCCTCCGCAAAACTTTTCGCATATGCATGTTTTCCTTCGGAGGGAAAAGCCTTTCCTCTAAATAAAGTTAGTTAGCCAGCACCTGCTCGCTTTAAACTGGCTCTGCATTAGACCTCATTGCATGACTAATTGCATAGCCCGCACTTGGAGCAGTTCTGTCGTCACGGGCCGCTGTGCCGCTCGCTGCTCAAGCACATACTTGCCGAGCAGCTCTTTAATTTGCGGAAACCGACCCTGCTGTGGTCCTTTGAAGCCTTTGCGTGAAGCTTTGCTGTCGAGAATCTTCTGCTTTTGTTTCCGCAGGTCCCGCACGCACGTTTCGGGAACTCCGAACGACCGTGATGCGGCCCGATTTCCGTCCGTTTCTGCACACGCCATGACTTTTCTTTTAAAAGCGGCATCGTGGTGCTATCGAGTTTTTGGAGTCGGCCTTTCCACGCCGTCGATGCTAATGCACTACTAGATGACGAACTCCTCAGCACACGTACGAAGTGCCGCACATGGGAAACACATAGGCAGAAATGGCCGACGCGCCATGCCGACGCACGTAGGGGGCGGCCATTTTGGATTTGCCGATGGCAATAGATTGATCGTAATTTTTTTGTTCGTACTCGATTCTAACGTGCATGCAATTTATAAACTCCCTTAACCGGAAAAAAGGTGCGCGTTAGATTCGAGTAATTACGGTAACTACATGGTGTTAGTGGTTTTCATATAGTTGACGATTAACAAGAAGACGCTGTTATATTAAGAAATTCACAGCATACCCACGGAGTGAATAATGATAAGTGAGGCGAAGCGTCCGTCTGTCTGTCTGACCGATAGACAGACAGACGAATGCTTGGCCTCACTTATCATCATTCACTCCGTGGATAAGCTGTGAATTTTTTTCTTTTCTTTTTGGAATGAAAGTAGCAGGCTGTAGTAGTTAAGCTGCCACCCATTAGTGTCGCTACGTTGCATTGCCTTGTGGCTCTGAAGAGCCGTCGTTTGCATGGATTTGCAGTGAAATCAGCAATTAGCACGTGGCACCCAAAGTTTTCGATTTATCTGAACTGATACTGCGCCGCTTCAAATTATTCGCTCAACTTACATTTAAAAATATGGACCCGTGAAAATATTTTGAATTAAGTGGGATTTTGAAATAACTGAGTTTGAATTAATGAAGTTTTACTCTGTGTTGTAGATGTGCTGCACAGTAAGGTAAAAAAATATGTTGCTAATGTTGGCTATCACAGGAACGCGGGTGTCTACCTCTCTTTCAGAGAAGTGTCATGTTGGCATGAAACACAGTTTAAGTGGATATATACTTGAATCTGCAAACAATTTGTAGTCCTGAGCTCACTGTCTATTCGAAGTCTGTAGTGTGTGCCGAGTTTGCCCAGTTTCAAGTAAAACCGTTTTGTGAACTTCGTGCATGTTTCATAGTCTTCCTCTATCTGCATGTTTGTTGAGATTGCAGTACGTCTAGGAAAACCGTTGCATCGTATCACTCTATTCAAATTATGTGGTCTTTGTGCTCTATTTTTCTGTAGCTGGAGTATTTATATGTTTCATTTCAGTTGAATATGGATATATTTGCATTATGTCAGCTTTGAATATGAAATAGAACAGTCTGAATGTTTTTTTTTCTGTCAGTGTTTTCAATATGTGCCCAACACAAACGGCAGTCTGCATGACTGAGCACTTTCTAATCTATAGAACGAAAAATTCAGTGCACCCACTGGTTGGGCAGCCTAAAAATGATACTTGAAGCCTGGTACTTGAAGTGGCTGGTGACGTTTCAGTGCCCTGTGCAAGAGGAGGCACTCATTTATTCTGTACTTTTGCTTTAAAATACCGTAACTGTCACATGCTAGTACCTAAGGCCAACAACTAAATTGCTTCTAGGCTGTTAAGAGTCATGCGCTTAGAAGGTATAGCAGTTTTTTCTAGGTTCTCTAATCTCACAAGTTTTGTGCAGCACACGAGAGGTACTGGCTCCCTGGTCTTTCTTAGAGTAAAAATGAGATGAAAGGATAGTTGACTGTTTATTTCTACTTATCCACCGTAGAGGGCCACTTCCACAGAAAAAGTAACGATTGAATGGAGGAGGAGGAAGCAACAAAAAGGGAGAAGGCAGGGAGGTTAACCAGAAAGACATCCGGTTGGCTACCCTACACTGGGGGGTTAGGGAAGGGGACAAGGAAGACGAGAAAGAGGGAAGAGAGGGAAAAGAAAAAAAAAGAGTGGGTGAGAGACTGACAGTAATTTCACTGCAGCGTGTAGAACTCTACCGCATGTCAGAGGCGTTCACACAAGCCTGTCTTTCTCAGGAAACACAGCAGGGCTTTCACTGCCTTGTGGGCTGTCGTGGCATGTGGACGTTGCTGTAATAGCACCTGCACAGAAAGAGGCCGATCATCCAGTCGCTGCATTGCGTTGGCAAGTACTTGTCTATTTGAGGCAAATCGAGGACAATGGTACAGCAGGTGTTCGATATTTTCGTCGGTGCCGCAAACATCGCACGTCGCACTGTCAGTAATTCCGATTAACGTGGTATAAGCTTTCGTGAAAGCAACTCCCAGCCAAAGGCGTTAGAGAAGCGAAGCTGCACGTCGATGTAGGCCGGGTGGAGGCCGGAGTTGTAGTGAAGGGTCGAAACTCGTGCAGTCTTGAACGTCGTATGCTTGGTGTGTCCCACTCAGTCAGTGTGAGACTGCAGGCCAGTTGACGAATCTGCCTCGCCGCATCCGCTCTTGAAAGTGGAATCGGAACGCTGTTCGCTTCTTTATGTGACGTGCGAGCAGCATGATCTGCAGAATCATTGCTGCCTATACCACAATGCCCAGGTAACCACTGAAAGACGATGTCATGGCCTTTTTGTATTAAAAGGTGGTGAAGTTTCACGGTTTGGTAGGTCAACTGGTCGTGGCATTCGCGTCGGAGAACTGATATCAAGCACTGTAACGCTGGTTTTGAGTCAGAAAACACAGCCCATTTACCTGGTCTTTCTTCTGAATTGAGTTCCAGTGCATTGCGCAGAGCCTCGAGTTCTGCCGTCGTTGACGTTGTCACATGTGAAGTCTTAAAACACCGAGTTACCCCTTGTGAATGGAAATTTACTGTACAGGTAATGGGATGAATTGAGTGTTCACAGATTGGTTAACGAGATACAGTGATCGAATTTTTCCTCTTTTTCCAAGAGACAAAGCGGTTGTTGGTGTCGCCGAGTTAACACCACCTATTGCTATGCTGTCTTGGGGATTGGTGAAATTAAGTGCTGCACAGGAAGTAAGCTTTTTTTTTCTTTTGTATCAATTTAAAAGATGTGGGAATGTACCTTTTTGATGAATCGCCCAGACCTCACAATTTAATGACTGTTTGTGTTACAGATATTCAAGTGCCGCTGACAGTGAAGAAACTCAGGCAGGAGCAGGGACTGTCCGGACGCTTGCGCAAGCTTTCCATTGCCAAATTCAACAGCAGCGGTGAGTACGTTCAGTACAACTCCTGCACTGCATATTCCTGCCGGAAGCTGGAGATGCAGCCTTAGTTTTGTGCAGAATTGTTAGGTAAGGTCTAATGACTGTCTTTCTACCAGGAAGAAAAGGTGTACACTTTTAAGAAAGTCTTTTTCCTGTTTTTGTTAGCACACTTGTTTGCCTAGCGAGTTCGTTCATCTTGGATTTTGTGTCTTTGTAGCCCTAGGTGTTGGTAATTTTGTTTGCAAACCCTCTGGAGTACTTACCATCTACGTACGTGAGAAATATGAAGAGTAACTCTGAATTGATTTTTTGACAGGTTATAGTGCAAAACACAATTGTTAAGCACAGAACTCTCAATAATGCGAAATGTTCAAGCTCATAAGTAGCTCTTACAAACCAGAGTGCTGAATTTGCATCCACAAATCACTGCGGATTGTTGCTTAAAATACTAAGGCAGTGATCTTTTGCACATCGCTTAGGGCTGTACTGTCATGCCGCAGAGTTGTCAATGTCAACATCGCCGCACATTCTGCTGAATGTGGCAAACGAAAGTATACTGTTGTCATCAAATAAACTTGAACAGCGGCAAGCACTTGCAGTAAGACAGTGGGCACAATTGAGTTATCACCATGGACAAGTGCACGTGTGGGCAGTGCTGCCAAACCTCACGCATGTACTGGCCAGTGGTGATGACTGGAGGACATGCATTGCGAATGCTTGCCTCAGTTCGGGTTTCATTTTAATGCTGATATTGCACCGTCATGTATTAGCTGTGTTGGGCAGAAATGCTGATGAGTAATCTGTCTTCCAAAACTTGACCGTGCGGTTTCTTAAGTTCCTGCTGAGCGTGTTGATGCATGTTATTCTCGGAATCATGCATGTGAATGGACAGAGGAGAAACCAAATTGGACAGAAAAGTGCCACTTCTGTGTACATTGTTTTTTTCTTTGTTCGGTCCATTTGTATGCTCAACGATGCCCAACACTGCAAATTTGTAAGCTTGCAGGACAATTAAGTAACGGGGCCCTGCAACACTTTTTAAGCACGGTCAGAAAACGCTGCCTATCGATAGTCGAGGTTCTCCGAAAACACTCGAGCAAAATATGATAGTGCAGCACGCAGCCTGGAATTCAGAGCAAATTTTTATAGTCGGCTAAAAATGGCTTTCTCTTCTCTCGACAAAGGATGCTACAAGCTGAAAAATCACTCGTCACAGCCATTGTGTCAGCCATTGGCTGATTTGAGCATAGCGCATTCGGTCATTACGGAGGTTGTGACTTGTCCACGTGTGCACGTGTTATTGCACTTGAAGGCAGGCGTATTCCAATGGGAAAAATATGAGAAAGAGAAAAAAAAAAGTGTTTAAGGTCACGAAAAGTGTGTGGTGTATTTTCTTTTCTCATGCCGTCTCTCCGTGCTTAGCTTCCAGCGCTTTCGTCGGGGCGAGAGAAGAGAGAATGCAGTTGTAGAGTGTGATAAATCATCGCGAATCCACTCATACTGGACGAATTCTAAAAATTTTTGCGGCAGTAAATTCTTGTGGCATTAAGCTCCTTTAGTGAGTTCATCCCACGGCTACTTGAAAAAGTGTTGCAGGGCACCTTTAAAGTATGAGAGGACAATGTCCATCAGGCTTAAGTGGTCAAGTTTGCCTCAACTTTTCGTCTCAACTTTTCACAGTTACGAACCATCTGTGTTCCTTATGTTTGCATGTTGGCAACCCGTCATGCTCGCAGGTGACTACCTCAATTCCAAGGGTTCTCTCGAGTTCAGAAGGGACGACCGCCCGAGATGATTGGGGTTCGAAAGGGAACTGCCTTGGTACTGAGGCAATCTCGCTGCACGGAGGAGACATCCGCGCCTGAGCACGCATGTGTTTGCTACTGAGCGGGATAATTTACATTGTACGCCGAAGCATAGAGTCAGGTGTGCCATCTTGCAGCTTACTCGTGCTCAATCCATGGCACATTGCCGGGGTCCCTGCCACAGAACACTCTTCAGTATTTTGTGGCCATTTGATAGAGGGACCGTATGAGGGTGCTGTCACACAGCAGCGATAGAAGTTTGAGTGGACTCGTTTAACAGTGATCTAGTGCTCCCCCTCTCAGCACCGCAATCCAAACGCACTGCACTTCTCCTTTACTGTGGATTGCCTGCTGTTGATGTACTTGTTCATTCGTGAGAAGCTTAGGCATTTATAGATCTGCTTTAACATTCTACATTACAGTGTATCTACATGCTGTAATGTTAAACATAGCTGCAGAAATGGGCTGCTGCCAGTGTTGAAAACAGTGGCGTGTTATCTAGCTCCTCACTTCAGACAGCCCTTGTATATGTTGTAAAGAATGTACAAAAAGGTTCAATGCGGCTTAGAAAACGCCCAAAGGTGGCTATAGATAGTCGTTGTGGCGACAGATGCCACTTAGGTTGAGAAAACAGTACATTTGAACGATCTGCAAATAGTTTTTGGCCACTGTTTCACGAGTTTGCTCGAGGTCGCAGCACACGGTGCAGGTCCTAGTGTAACATATTGTACCCACGGGACAAGACTAGAGGCGAGCTGCAAAATGGCACGCCTGTCGTTACGGAATAATGTTGGCTATGAAAAAGGCCTCAAACATTTATCGAACGAAGTGGTGATATATGTATATTCCTGAGAACCACCTGTTCCGCACTGTATCCCCCACCAACACCCAAAGAGGGCTTCTTTGCAATGTCCTGATACTTTTTCCATTGTTACGCTGTCTTTCGTTTTTTATACCGTGGCTTTGCCGATATAAAATGGTGTATCTGCAAGCCACATCAGTATTATATAGCAGGAAGCTTTGATTCATATTTCAATGCTTTTGTCGTGTTAACTCGGTCCTTGCAATAGCCAAGAGAGGCAGAGAAGATGTCTGACCGATAAGACGGCCGCCACGCTTGCGCTTGCTACGTGTCGCGAGTACTACATACAGAACATTTTCCTATTGTATGCTGCCGCTTCCCGGCTCACCTCGCATGCACTATGTGTCGGTAACTATTATGTAAATTACTAAAGAATGGTGCACTTTTATCAGAATTTGTTTTATGTTATGTTCTTGCCACTTGCGCTTTAAGATGTCTGTATTCTATATATGGATATGATCTTGTTTCGAAAGAGAGAGTCATCATATGCCTAGTGCGCCCTTTCAATGCCGTGCACTTTGTAATTTTGAGGTGAAAAACGACAACGTTCTTAGCCGGTGCTGTTTGTCATTTCCACGGGGACTGTGGCTGACTGAATGTTTTTTTTTTAAATGCTAGCAGAAAGTATTAATTGACATCTCTAACCATGCATTATCCAACAGACTCTCTGTCAATCATCGCCCTCCCGCTTTCCCAAGTGGGTCGGTGCTAATCATTTTCTGGCAGTTATGTTTGGTAATCAAGATACGCATCGTATAGCGTAGGAGTCTTCGTTTCAGAGTGCATTGCATTGACTCCTGATCTGGTAAAACGGTCTGACAGATTTCAGAGCTTAGCCTTTTATCTGGATACATTTCACCAGGCCTTACAAGGAATGGGATTTATCGCAAGAGCTGTGTCTAATTTGTGGCCTGTTGTTTAATGCCTATAACTTATAGTGAAGATTATGTTTTTCAGTGTTAAACAGTTTGGGCCTTCTGCGCTTGCTTTAATTCCTCTTCAGATACAGTGACCTATATATAAATAGCCTCTGCGTTAATCCAGGTCGTGACGCACAGCAGCTGACAAAGTGCATATGTCTGAAGGCCACAGTCGAAGGTAATACCTACAGTTGAACCCTGCTTAGACATTCATCACTTACATGTTTCTTCATGTTGAACGTTCTTGGTATCCACTTCGAGCCACAAATCTACAGACACCACTGTATTAGAATCCCCTTTTCACGTGTTGTTCCCACAACATTTCTGCTTGCTTCATACATTGGGAACAGTTGTGCTGGATGTGCTGAGGAGGTGCACCTGTAAGCAGACATATACGGATCATTTCTGTTTTTACACCTTTGCTGTCTGCTGTGGAGAGTATTTCTCTGTCAAATTTTGTTAGAGTTAATGATTTTGACAAGCGATTCCGCCAGAGCAACGCCCTCGACAGCAGGCCGCTGTCGACTTGAAGGCATAGATTTCAGCTCACGCACTTGTGGTCCGTATACCTTTGCTCACGGGTTTACGTGCCTTAGTGAGTTCTGCAGTCTGGATTGCCGCAACGCCTTCAAATGCTCGTAAAGGGACAGGTTCTGGTATCGTTGTGAAACGAATGCCACACTTCCATGAAGGACTTTTTTAAGGCATAAACTGGTGATTCAACTCTTCGGAGGTAGGGCTGTGGGGAATGTGTCCACTGTGTTATTTTTCGTTAATTTTACCCTCGACTTTACCCACATGTTCTCGTCATATGTTTCTGAACTATTGCACTTCTGTTTTTTCCAGAGTCTCGTGAACAACTTATTCGTATGATGTTGTACTATAGTTGAAAAAAGTAAAATTTTGAAGCTTTTGTTTTTCATGTGCATTTAACTGCAGCCAGTTTGCTTACAGTGCTGCTAACATTGCCTAATAGTTTGCCATCATATCCACAAGAAATGTGTTTCGCTACACAAAGCAAACACTTCGTCATCCACAGTATTGAGCATGCATAAGTATGTTTCAAAACATTGATGTTTCTAACTGCACCATGTCCTCGTACACATTTTCTTTTTTCTTCAAACGATCAACATTCATGTTTGTACATGTTTATTCTCTCCCCACCAACATAGACAAGACGATACAACGTACAAGAAAAAAAAAGACTCCTGGCGCATACACCGTCGGAACATTTGTTTGGGCAACAAGCCAGATGGCCGTGTAAATAACAATCGCGCCACTAGCACGATGACACAGATATGTTCCCTTGTGGAATGTCATATATGTACAGTTTTTGTGACCGTTATTGAAATAAAAGATACGGTGAAATATGCCAAAGAAAATGGTGAGTAATGTGTGATGTGGAAACTTGGCGTAGACACTATAAGACGATTTCATTTTTTTTTGTTCAAAACAGCACTATTTTTTTTAACTCGCAGAACATGCGGGTCAAAGTTTTCAAATAACATAGGAATGATTTCTTCAGAAACATACAACTTTATCCTCGCAAAGCATTTGATTAACTATGCACTCATTAACTACTACACTCAAATCATATTGTATTACAGTTGCGGTTTATGTAAAAAGAAGTTTGTTATATCCAAAAATTTGTTATTAAGTTTCATTTCTAACACTTAATTTATTGTAATAACACTTAATTTAATGCAACACTTTTTTCATTTACTGTGTTATGACCAATATTCCATTACATCTGGGTTTCTTATGTCGAGGTTTGAGCGTACTTCATTGGGTGTGTGTTTATTACAGGCATTGAATTTTCTATGACTATTTCATACGAAAAAAAAAATGTACGTATTTGTCATATAAAAAATCCTTAATGTTGGCATATAGAGACAATCAAAACAAAAACATTAGTTTCTTAAGTAATATCTATATACCCAGTGACCACAATTTCCCCATGAGTACAAAAACAATGCGCTAAGTACAGTGCAATAAATGCAACCATCATTTAACAAGTATTCCATGGTATAATGGCAGTGATGAGCATGCAAATATCTGTTATAAAATAAAATTCACTATAAATGGCACGAAAAATAATACATTGCAAGCGATTTGATGAGACAACATTGTGACGATCGGTGATGCTGACGAATGAGCACATGGTTTGGCACAGTTTAACGTTACAGAGTTATAACAAATTGTAAAAAAACTGCTCAGACTACTCAAAATGAGAGTCAGCACCATACTCAACAAGCACACGTTAAAGCCATACCACGTTTTGCCAAGCTCCAATCAAGCAGTCAGAGTAAACAATTTGCACATTAAAAAAAAACTAACCATACACATACACAAAAAGCCCTACACGGTCTACGCTGACAGTTTTTCGGTAATACCGTTTTTTTAAGTAATTATAACACCCCAAAAAAGGGTTAATAGCAAAGGTTGTCTACAGCTTGCGGTGGTGTGAAAATTTTGGCGATTTGTTTGCCTTGTAGACCATAATGTCGTGCAATAGTGATTAGGCTTCACGTACCACTATAAGTTCACAATTGCTGGCATCGCATGAAGCATGCACGACAATGTCCGGGCACATAAACATGCATATAAAACAAAAACAAAAAACGAACACTTTACTTGTATATCCCCTTCAGGCGCAGCGTCCACATTTGTGGACGCCAACTTCACAGCTCAATATCTCGAAATTTACTTTGAATCTCGCGCGCAACCAGTGCTCTCTCTATCACTACATGTTGCTGCAGCGACCCGTGGCGCCATCTGCCGCAGCTGACACAAAATAACTACAAAAACAACTCTCAAAGATGGACGCCTCCACGTTTTACGGCGGCGCACGTAAGTGGCTCTCACTTTTCAAGCCCTTGCTATGTTTCATTCGAGGTGGCATGAAATTATGCACTTGTCAGTAAGAGCTAAGAGATACCTCATGCCAATAAACAAGACTTTTGCAACTAGAAACTATTTATAACGTCAAAAAGGGTGCGTAAAATACCGCGTCCACGATCGTGGACATTGCGCCTTAGTGCTGCCTTTGTTGCAGGGCAGCCATTTCGCACCGTGTGCGCAGATATGATGGTTATGTGTGATTTTTTGTCTCCAGGACTTGAAGATCATGCTTCAAAACGTCAGAAAGTTGATGATGCGACAGCAGAAGAAATCCTCATGAGAATATCAAATGGAGATATCTCAGATGGCGACTTTTCAGATGACGAATTGGAAGCAGAAAATGAAGAAAACATAGTAAGTTTGCTCGAGATTGTGAGACATTATTTTGTGTTCTCGGGAAACATATGGCACCAAACTGTCTAAAGGTACTTTGACCCTAATTTACGCTGTTTGTTTCAGCCTGCCAATGGTCAGGTGACCGCATCCACGACCACAGCTGCACTGCCTGCACGACCAGACGCCACGGTCAGCTCGAACGCACCTGCGGCATCTACGAAGGCTGAGTTCAAATGGGTGAAGAAAGATTTTGCTCCAAGTGATGTTGACTGCCACTACAATCCTGAAGTAGCCTCGACATGCCAGCAGCCACTTGTGTATTTTAGCAAGTATTTCACCGAACAGATATTTGAAGACCTTGCTGAATTCACAAACAGGTATGTCCTGCAAAGAGACGGTGCCGTATTAGCCACTACAAAAGAAGAGATCAAAATATTTTTTGGAATGCTCATGCTGATGGGTGTTCTGAAATACCCACGCGTCAGAATGTATTGGCAAACTGCAACGAGGATTCCCGCAATAGCCGATTCGATGGGCGTGAAGCGATTCTTCAAAATCAGAGGCGCTCTCCACATAAGCGACGCTAATGAAGAACGGGACCCGAACAGCCAAGACAAATTTTGGAAAGTTAGGCCGTTGCTAGAAGCTGTCAGAAGCCGCTGCTTACAGCTTGTTCCCTTGGAACAGAATAGCATCGATGAACAGATGGTGCCGTTCACAGGACGCATTGCTGCAAAGCAATTTGTGAAAGGAAAACCGAACCCAGAAGGCGTGAAGGTTTTTGTACGCTGCAGTTTTGACGGTCTTGCACATGACTTTGAGTTTTACCAAGGGAAGGGAACGGGAGTGAGCAAAGAACATGCACATCTTGGCCTTGGTGGCTCCGTCGTAATGCGCCTTGTTGAAAGCCTCCCGAAGGCACAGAACATCAAGTGCTACATGGACAATTATTTTACGTCCGTGAAGCTCTTTCTTGAGTTAAAAAAGATCGGCATTTTGGCTAGTGGCACAATTAGGGGAAACCGCTTGGCAGGATGCGTCATGAAAACAGACAAGGAAATGAAGAAAGAAGGACGGGGAAGCTATGATGAGCGGGTTTCCCAGAACGACGAAGTTGTCCTTGTTCGTTGGCAAGACAACGGGACCGTCAACATGGCTTCTACCCACCTTGGAGTTGGAAATATTGGCACCGTGAGAAGATGGAGCGAATCCCAAAAGGTCCACGTTGACATTGACTGTCCAGAGGTAGTCCTGGACTACAACAAATACATGGGTGGAGTAGACAAACTAGACTTCATCATGTCCCTCTACCCAATGCGGACGCGAACGAAAAAGTGGCCTGTGAGAGTGATTTCCCATTTTGCATCTTTTGCGCTCTCCAACAGTTGGCTTGAATACTTAAGGGATGCCAATAAAGCAGGGCTACTAAGAAAAGAGACACTGGACATGATGGCGTTCCAAACAGACGTCGCGAATTGCCTGCTGAACAGCAATAAGCCACAAAAGAAGCGTGGACGTCCGAGCAATGACAACTCCCGAACAGTGAAAAAGAAGGTACCCAATGCTTCACCACTACCAGTCAGCACTGTTCGCTATGATGGGATTAATCATTGGCCGCAGCAAGTAAACATGGCTAACGCACAACGCTGCCGGAGAGAGGAATGCACATCCAAAAGCCGTGTCCGCTGCAGGAAATGCAACATTTTCCTTTGTCTGACATCTCAGAACGACTGTTTTTATTTGTTTCATACCAAATAGACTCTTTCTGATTATTTTTGCGGAAAAGACTTCCTAAGCAGTGTTCCTGCAATGATTATTTGCGAGCCTCCGAAATAAAAGCGTTTGTTTTCTTCTTCTCCACCGTTCATGGGTATTGCAACAAGGAAAGCGAGATGTAAAATATGTATTTACTAGAGCCTATACAACAGGCAGTATGGCGAAAAACCCACGCACAAGCCATGGCGCACCTTCGTCGTCTTCCTTTCCCTGCGTCTTCGTGCGCGCGCTTGGGTAACGGTCACGTGACAATATGACTGCTTTGAGGCGCAATGTCCACATATGTGGACGCCATTGAAAAATTGAACCAATGAATTTTTTTCTGAATTTCTTGTGGATTCCTTCTTTAATAGCGTTATGTATTCATAATCTGAACAAAATTTTTTTTTCGCTACGTCAGATTTAATTCGCGCCTGAAGGGGATATAGGTAAAGTATGTGAAAATTATACATGCAACACTCGTGCCCTCCACCAAATTAATTCAGAAATGGCACTAGTTTAAACACAAGATTGATTGATATGGGGGGATGTAAAGTCCCAAAACCACCATATGATTATGAGACGCCGTAGTGGAGGGCTCCGAAAATTTCGACCACCTGGAGTTTTTTAGCGTGCATCCAAATATGAGCACAAGGGTCTACAGCATTTCGGCGTCTATCTAAAATGCAGCCGCCGCAGTCGGGATTGGATCCCGCGACGTGCGGGCCAGCAGCCGAGTACCTTAGCCACTAGACCACCGCGGCGGGGCTAATTACACAAGATTGTTTGAGCATATGTCATGGCAAAGTTTAAACAAAGGTCTCCTATACACTTCGTGCATTCAAACTTGCATTCTTGGCCTACAACATACATCTTTTTGCATATTTATACGAAGTTTCTAGAAGTAGGCCTGTAGTGCTTATTCTGCAAAACATAAAATTTAAGTATACTTTTCCATTCGTGAATCCAAGAAACTGGAATAGAAGCAACAACAGAGAACGTTTACACTGCCTTGTTTTTTCGTTCTGCTGTTGTCCTGGGTCTACCTTCACAAGTCGTGAACCACTACCGTACCGCTCAACTTTCTGTTTAGGTTGGAATTCCTCCTGAAAGCCAAGATGGGTTGGCCCTCTAGATTCTCTATCATACGTACCTTAAAAAGGTACACAAACAACTGTTGCAATGAGCTGATGTGACCCACAAGGAGTTGTTGCTGTCCTAAATGCTGACATTTGTCACAGCAGTCCGTAGTGTAAGCTAACATTAAATATTTAGTCTCACCATTTCTGGCAACACAGTATCTGAATCGAGTTTTTAGATGCCTCAGGTGATTCATTTTCTGCGGACGTGCCAGAGGGTAACCATCTAAAGTGCCAGCTCGTACCAATCTTCCGCAAAGTATCCTGGTAGGCTCCAAAAGGAACCACTCACTTCCACGACGAACACACACTGAACTCTTGCAGCATCAGACCACACTCACAGTGTCCTGTTCGGCTATGGGCAAAACATAACGCCAAAGTTGAAATAGCAAGGTGGCTTGATGCCAAACAGTCGACAACAGTTCCTTTCTTCATCACCAGGAAAGTTATAACTGTCTGTGCAGCTGCAGACACATGCCGCCTGTGTAGAACTGACTTGCCAACTCACCATAGCAACCACTGCATGCTGGCTGCCATACTTAATCTGCATGAAGCAAATTAAAGTACTCAGTTCTGCAAGCTGACGTATGGGAAATCACAGACACGAACTTCTTGTAACGAGCGGCACTTAACACTCATTTTAGTAGGAGCTAGCGACAGAGATAAAATGTGCCGCTGGTGCGTCTTGCTATCTAAGAAGTGAATTTTTCGTAGAGTCGGACGGCACTTCCTTCACAAACGTGCCGGCCCCTACAGTCTGGAACACTGGCTTGCACTGCACCCACACGAATTCCTCCGGACAACTCTGAGGCAGGTCTTCGTCGGCGTACGTGGACACGTCCTGGATGGCGTCGGACCAGACTTTCAGGCCATCCTCCAGGACATCATGCGGGCATGACGGAAGCGCGAGGTCGAGCGTTGTGAGATTGCCCTTAAGTGGCACGACGAAGCTAGGCTTGACATCCATGAGGTTGAGAACGACATCTTCCCTCCTGACGAGCAGAAACGTCGTCAACTTGGATGCAGTGGCAACCGCCCTGCGGGTTGATTCAACGCGGAGAAAGGCCTCCAGGACGTCTAGCATGCATCGCCGGAATCCTGCAGACGTTCCGCAGCTGCGGCAGCCCTGGCGGCGCTGCGGCACACGAATGAGGTAGCTCTCAACGGGCGACATCGCAGTGGCCCCAAACAGCAGGAGGACCTTAGTGACCTTCCGCTCGCGAATGAGGTCCTGAGCGACACTGAAGATGGCGTCCATGCCTTGGAGGCTGGTGATGGCCTTGCGTTGCTTGGCCAGCAGGAAAGGATCAACGGCCTGCAATAGATTTATGCAAATTCATGGTGAGCCACACTATTTTGTATAAAAAAAAAGAAACCAGTCTGTAGGACCTGTTTTCTTTTCCAAGAGAGGCATAGAGAATGTACTTCGTAGTTTTAACAGCAGAGCTGCTTAAGCCAGGTGTAAGGTATGATCCATGGATTAAAAAAAACAAAAAAAAAAACAGGTATGCATCACAGAAAGCAAACATGTGCAAAGCAGCTCCTGTTCTTGTACAGCCATACATATTATGGTATAGTAAGGAGGCTGCAAAGGGAAGTGAGGGTGTAGATGAGTGATGCAGGGGGCGGAGAATAAAGGAGAGGCCATAGAAAGCGGGTAGTGCAGCTCCTGGCATACCATAGCCATGATTATAGTGCAGCAAGGGGATGGGAAGGGTACTTGCGGGCAAGTTTGAAGGCGAGAATGAAGGAAAGGTGCATGGGAGAGAGCAAAGCATGGCCTAGCCATTGATGGTATAGTATAGTAAGCAAATCGGGCAGAGAAGTAAGTGCGACTTAGGCTTATGCGAATAACTAGGATGGTCGAGTGAACGAGTACAGAGTGAAAGAGAAAGAAAAAGATATAAAGATGGGGAAGAAAGACACAGGAAAGAAATATAATAAAACAAAGCATTACAGAAGGACAAATGAATAGAGAATCCAAGAAAGCAGTAGAGATAGCAAGATGGAGAGAGAGTGCCCATGACATAACCACATACAGCATATCAAGGAGTGGCAAAGGGTAGTGACGGTGAAAAACAGAAAATGCTACCAGCTCATATGCTTTCTCTCGTCTTCGCACTATTAGTGTGAAGCCTCGCCGCAACCCACACCAAAACACTTGCGGCGAGGGGAGCAGTGCGGACGGAGGGTCAGCGTTACACAGGCTAGTCAGAGCTGCTTCGCATCGAAAAAAAAAAAGAAAAGGAAAAGGCCGAAACATATACAGGACTTCGCTAGTCGCTCAAAGCAACAATGAATACGAACTGACAAAAACCACGAAATTTTATGAATGCGCAAATGCGGAGGACTGGTGTAGCGGAACTTCGGTCGTACAACTGACGTACTCACGGAGGAAGGAAAAACTTTTCCTTCCTCCGTGGACGTACTAGTACAGCTATAGTGGCTCCACTACAGTACAGCACCCGGTGGGCACGTGACGCTAGTCGCGTAGTTACCATGACAACAAGTCCCGGGAAAGTCAGATGGTGGTCTGAAAGCGCGCGGCATATCGAAGGCACACCGTGGTCATCGAAGTGTGCCGGAAGTTCAACGCCCTAAGTGGACACTTGACGTGAAGAGCGCAATTAAAGAAGCGAAATATGAATCGAGCTCTTATGAGTCGCGTTTGTTAATCAACACCACAGGGTCAACTTAAGGCAGCACTTCCTGTTCTTTGGCGTGAAACATGCACCGATGTTTTTGAATCGGCGGCCACTAACCTTCTTTTGAGCGCTCTGACTTTGCGCAACGTCTTCGACGTGGCGTTTCAGGTCGTCGTATGGCATCGGTAGTTGCTCGCGCTCGTAGAGGACGTACTTGACGATTTCCACGATCAGTTTACCTATTTTGTCCGGTGATATTGTGCGAGTGAAGGTTACGTTCATATCCAGATGGTCGCGACCAGCGCCTGCTGGCTTCTTGTAGGCGGCCATGTTTGAAATGGACGCCCTCTTTCGCATGACCTACTACACTCCTGACCTGCCCAGAGAGCACCTCTTCCAGCGCCCACGTTCTAGTTCATACCTTCTGCCGCTAGGGCCGTCACCTACGAGCGGCGTGGCGCTAGGCAGCACCTGTTCGCTGACGTCACCTTCACTCTTTGTAGTCAAATTTTAACCAACAAAGCACTCGTAGTGCGAATTTATGATCCACAATTTAGAAATATCCAGAAATAATAATACTAAAAGACATTCAGAATTTTTTTTGCAATAAAATGCACGCGACAACGCATAGGCTGTCCAAAATCATGTAAATCCACGGGTTTCCACGTTTGTCAACCAGTGTGCTATAAATTCTTAAGCGCACTGAACAGCTTACTTGACCAGCAATGTATGGGAAGAAATAGTCACATATATGCCGACAGTTCACCACAGAAAGCAGGCATTCTTATACCAGCGCCTACAAAACAACCGTAAAGAAGCAGACGAACAGGTTATAGGTAGCGCCACCTACGGCGAGCGATTGAACGAGAGCGGGGACACGCGCTCCCATAGGAACCCCGCTATCTGAACAGGTCAGGAGTGTAGTAGGTCATGCTCTTTCGTAACGCGTGGTTGTCATGGAAATTGCAGTGCTTGTTTCAGTGAGTGAGTGATGTATAATAAAAAATGCATTACTTATTTTAACGCAGAAAATTTTACTAATAGTTTTTGCATCATCTGGAATTCTGCCGTAAAAATTTAACGTTATTATTTTTGTTTGCTGCGGTCCAGCTACCAGACAGGCGTCGTCTGCTACACGAGCAACATTTCGAATTTACTATTTTACAGCGAATCGCTTAGCTCGGCCAAACAAGGTAGGGACAGACCACAGGCCGTCAAACCGAAGCTGGTCAGCAACGTGGCGTAGGCGTCCGGAATATGATTTACCGCCCACCATTACCACGAATTCTCTCTCTCCCTTTCAATGAACACCCTTTCGGGTGGCGGTAAAACCCGTTTTCTTCACTGGGTGCGCGTTCGGGCGCATTCCTTGAGCCTGTTGAGGGATAATGAACGTTCTCGAGAAGGCGGCCAGCCGACAAGTTAAGCACGATCTTGTCTTTCATGCAGCGCATATTGCAACAAGCTGGTTGCGTGCGTAGATCAGAGTTGCACGCGTCACCACAGAAGCATGACGCGCGCGGCAGGCTGACATCGGATAGTGCATTCCGTGCGAGTAGCTTTTCACTGTCGATGGCCTGTTATCGATCACTCGAACTCGCGTGACATTCCCTGAGCCGCTGGAGCTTCATTTATATAACAACGTGACGAGCTATCTACCCACTTGGCGCTGATCTTCCACACCGCGCGGATTATTTACACCGTATTGCAATAAACAAATCCAAAAATTAGCCTGAAAGTGTACTATTCGCCGTTTTTTGCGGCATCTCGTGACAATAATATAAACTAATATTATCTAAAGTTTTGTTTGAGTGTTTTTTAAATTGATTTTTATATTCGTTTTTCAGTAACGCGCAAGTCCTTTTGTTTCTGAGTGTTCGTGAGTTCATGCGGCCAACTTTGTAGCAAAGTTTTTGGGGCCATAGAGTTTGTTAATTTTTGAGAAACTCTTATGTTTGGGGCGTCACCACAGAACAGCGTCACGACAGAGGTACGTTTAGTTCGCGATAGGACCGCGTTATGGCGCCAGCGCCTCTGACGGCGAGTGGTCGTTCGCATCGGTCGCCGTGAAGCACGCCGCGCGGACTCGCAGTGTTGAGTTGAAAGCGCCCTGGCGTCGCGCTCGCCGCTTTGTTGTTGGGAGTTGTGACGGCGCTGTGCTGTGTGCGGCCCGATGATGCTGGTGTCGACGCCGTGCGAGATTTGAACAAGGAGGCGCGTCGTGCTGTGGAAGTGTTTCTCGTTGAACGTCGCCGGCGGTGTTCACAACATCGTCATGGATTTGAAACATGATTTGACGAGGACGCCTCCGATCAGCGCGTGCCGCCCCACTGGTGAGTTCACTCTGTGTTGCTTGTCTACAATGTTTTTTTTTTTTTTCTTTTTCACATTTGACCCCCCCTCCTCCCATCACGATGCGGATGCGTTTGTTGCCGTTGTTGTCTGGTTCGTGCGCTTTACGGAGTGTGTTACACTTAAACGAGATTGTTTGGGTGATCGACGAAGCCGAAACGTCGCTCTCGACTTCTTTTGTCCGTTTCCTCGGCGGTGAAGGATTCCGGCACTTCGTTTTTAAAAAAGCACGGCTTTCGGGCTTGATGCGATTTGATGCAACTTGGGACGAGGATGTACAGATATGTTGCTTGTGTGGTGCGTGCGGTTCGTAGAACCTTTAATCGGAAAGCAAACGTTAAAGTAGCGACAGCTGATGGGTTTCTCTTTTTTTCTCGCCCCCCCTCCCGGCTCCCTTTTTTTTTTTTCGTGATTTAGTTTGGCACTTGTCGCCGGTACTTTGAGTTGAGCACATCTAGGGTTTGAACTTCTACAGCCGATTTCCTATTCCTTCGCACGAAGCGCGAAGGAAAAAAAGCACAATCGATAGCAAGTTCTATCGCTTTCTCCGACCGTGAACTTGAAACGGGCCGACAGGCTTCCCCCGTGAACGGGCTCTTTTTTGTTTTTATATATTTACTTTCGAAAAGGGGATCTCCTGTTCGCAGTCTACGCATCTCTTATTTTCATTTAACTGTTGCGTTCATTAAAAACTACGCGATGCCAGTCTAACAATTCTGGTTACGTGTAATTTAAGTACCTTTTTAGAACGTTGTCGTAAGGGTGAATACATGTAAAATAGCCAACAAACAGTTACAGCAACTTATCAAACTACTGATAAAACAATCGGCACGCTGTAATATGTACTTATCTGGCGAGCAAAGTTTCAGCTTTGATGGTGTGAATGTTTGACGTGTTTTTATGTATGTGGATGAAGTCGAGTTTTATTATCATCAAAATACGTTGCAGGACTGTAACTGAAGGGGGGATTGAGGGGGTTCTGACACCCCCAAAATATTTTAATGAATTGACTTTCCCGGTGATACTAAAGTTTTTACATGCCTTCACCTTGACCACCAGTCGCCAAAGTTAGCCGTCTTACACATAAAACCCCCTGAAGTTAATTTCCGGGTGCTGCCCTTCGTGGTTACAACATCATTTGGACCATTAGACCGTGTAGCTAGTTATCTGTCCATTTTTGTTCATGATTATTATGAACGAAGGTTTAGGAGAGGTGCTATATAATACGTCTGGAAAAAAAGTATGCATTAACAATGATAGTGTATGTGTTTAACATTTCGTTGTCAATAAAAGTTCTTAGTAATTTAAGTAGCTCTGTACAAAGGAACTGAAAATACTGGAAGCATTAATATAACAAAACGCACTACGAACAATAAAATGCAAGCAAAATAGGATTATGTAGCTATGGTAAAGATACAAAAACGTGATGCTATAGGTTTAAATAACATGGCAATGGGAAATATAAAGTACCCGGTTTAATGTAAATCACAACATTTAAACGTTCGAAAAAAAAAAAAGAGAGACCTTATGCATTCTTACATAGTATAGTTTAGCACCAACACTGTCGATTTAAGGGATGTAGTTTGTAAGCTCAATTTTCAAGCTGCGAATTTTCACGTATGTGTTTACCTCGTGTTCTGGTCCCTTTTTAACGTTTGTCTGAAAACATGACAGCTAACGCATGAAGTTACATTTTATAAGTTGAACGATTTGTATCCCTGAAGAACATATTTACTGGTTGTATGTGCCTAGAACGAGCAGACTGCGTCTCGTGTACTCCAATCGCACGAGGCTTGTCAAACGGGTTGTTACTATACATTGCTCAAGGAAGTACTTCCCGAAATAAGAGTTTCATTTGAACAGAGATGACAGATCAGAGAGTATAGGTGGCTTGAGCTGTTTTATTTTTCAGATGTTTCGCCTGATGTCGGCTAACCAATCCACAAACTTCATACGTGTAGAACTGACCATATGAAAGTTACCTAGTTGGTGGTTAAAACCAAGGCAGGAGTGGTCCACTCAGTATAGGTGGCGTGGGTAGCCCGCCCAGTCAAAAGGATTCAGATTTTTTTTTCTTCATCCATCAACTGTTCAAACAGTAGTTCGTGGCTTGCTCAATAAGTATTGTTGGTGCTTTACGTCCATAAATCGCCATATTGTTATCAGGGACGCCGCCGTGGTGGAGGGGTCTGGAAACTTCTCCTACCTGGGGTTCTCTAACGTGTACACCTAAATTAAACGTGCTTCTATGACAACTGCGGCTAATAATGGCTATACTGGTAAGGATGACTGACGCTCCCGCGTTTATGTGCTCGTACACACCCTATGAGGTGAATGGAGGAATAACCGCCGCCATAGCTCAGTGTTGGAGCATCGGACGCGTTATTCCAATGTCACAGCCAAGGAAGTTAAAGGAAAATTAATAAGCCTCCGTCGTGGTCGCAGCCTTCGGTTCCTGCCGACGGCTAGGTATCTCTTCGTCCACTTCCTTCACAGTTACATTACAAATGCTTCTGATAACATCCCCTATACTTCCCCTGGCATCACTGTCTGTTGCTTCTCATCAATATTGTGTATAGCGAAGAAAAGGAGCCCTCGAATTTACGCTTCTTTTTCTTCTTATAAGATTAAGAAGTCTGCGCGTACTGTTGATGGTGCCGTAAGCACAGCACTAGGTGGGTTAATTGACCGAACATGAAAGAGGCCTCCGCCCTTGAAAATGTGATGATTATTATGATGATTTTGGTGCGCGTTTCCATTTCGTTCCTCTGCCTTGTTAGACGATAATCGCCATCAAGCAAATAGTGAATTGAACAAATTTAATAATCTTTTTAATCAAGGACGAATTAAATTACTCCAATATGAATCATTAACATGAATCAAAATGGACTCGTCTGAATTCAGTGCTTCTCTGAGAGCCTGCGTTCACCTCGGTGGCAGCCGTTCTGTCAGTGACTCTCTTTCTTTTCTTTCTCATTTATTTGTTTATTCATTTATCGAATTCCGGCTGCGGCGGCTGCATTTCCGATGGAGGCTGAAATGCTGTAGGGCCGTGTGCTCACATTTGGGTGCACGTTAGCGAACCTCCAGGTGGTCGAAAGTTCCCGAGCCCTCTACTATGGCGTATCTTATAATCATATGGTGGTTTTGGGACGTTTAAACCCTACATATCATATTTATTTACTTATTTTTTTCCTTTGCGTTCCTTCACTGCTCTTGACCTGACGACAGTTATAGCGCGAGAACAAAACGACGACACACAGACAAGAAGGACACGAGCGCTGACTTCCAACTCCTGTTCGTGTCCTTCTTGTCTCTGTGTCGTCGTTTTGTTCTCGCGCTATAACTATCGTCATGCCATACCAACCAGCCCAAGCTGCCGCACTCCTCTTGACCGCCCGACACGGAGGAATTCAACACGAGGAATTTATTAGTGGAGCCCCCAGGAGCGGGCCACAAATCACACCTCGCGGATGAGCGACCGCGGGGGCTCAGTGCGTCGAGCCGTAAAGATTGTGAGCCAGCCGCCTTGTAATGCGCTCCCGATGTCGGCCTTACTGCCCTTTCTTGTGCGCATGCGCAGTGCAGAGATAAGCCCCCCTTCCCTCTTCAGCGCATGCGTTCTCTTTCGTTCATTTTTTCTACCCTCACTCTTCTTCCGTAGCACAATCTGGAAAATTTCGTTTGCAGTGTGCACCAGCTGTGAACCTCCCTGTGTATCTTGTCCTTCTCTCTCTCTCTCTCTCTCTCGTCCGCCTCGGTGGATCAGTGGATATATGGTGCTCGGGCCTGCTGGCCCGAAGGTTGTGGGTTCGAGTCTCCGCCGCGGCGCGGTCGTCTTTGGACGGAGGCGAAATGGCAGAGGCTCGTGTACTAGTGCAATGCCAGTGCACAGTAAAGTACACCAGACTGTCGGACATTTGCGGAGCAAATGCACTGCTCTGCACTACACTGCAGCGCCTCTAATAATCGTATCGAAGTTTTGAGACGTTAAATAACCCCAAGTATTATCATTATTATCTGTCTTGTTCCTCTTCATATGAAGTGAAAATGTCATTCCTCGCATATTTCTGCCGCTTCCCTTATGTGCATATGTCGCCAGGATTGGTTTCTTGTTAAACACCTTAGCCATCATCCGTGTTAGCGAGATACCAGGACACGGCACGCGCGCCTTGTCTTGTATAGATAGAGGCAGAAAGTTGCGTGGGCTGACGGCGTAAAGATGTTTTCTCGGACAGAACGCGGCCGCAGCGCCCCGCCGCGGTGGTCTAGTGGCTAAGGTACTCGGCTGCTGACCCGCAGGTCGCGGGATCGAATCCCGACTGCGGCGGCTGCATTTCCGATGGAGGCTGAAATGTCGTAGGCCCGTGTGCTCAGATTTGGGCGCACGTTAAAGAACCCTCACGTGGTCGAAATCTCCGGAGCCCTACACTACGGCGTCTCTCGTAATCATGTGCGGTTTTGGGACGTTGAACCCCACAAATCAATCAATCAACGCGACCGCAGCAAGCGGAGTACCGCGTTGCCTGGCGAAACACGCGAGAGGCACTTGCCCTGCAGCGGACGCAGTCAGGTTAATCATGATTACGACTATGCACACACGACCTTCTTAAAAGACGGAACATCGCGCTGCTGGGCCGAAGGAAGTCACTTTCTTCGTGTATAGCAGCAAACAACGTGAACAAACGGGACATTGACCGGATAGTGCGCTGGTATACTGCGACAGTGCAGTGTGCCCGCTTTTGTTCACACAGTGCTCACACTATCGTCTATCTTTCCCCTTCTTGACTGCATAGCACCTTTTCTTTACGCTCGAACTGGGCTGCGCTAAAGGAGTATCATTTTATCATGCACCAGCTCGTCCAGTCACTTGCCCGTTTTGTTGTTCGCGACAGTCCATTTGTGCCCTGTTTCGTTGTTGGCGCTGTTCTTCGCAATCAATCCGTACCACTGTTCCAAGCTTGAACTCTTTTAATGTATGTACATTACAGTCGTGCCGATTTACAATGCCTAATTTGTCGGTTCGTATAAGGACTTCCTTCAAATTTACCGTTATTGGTGCTTAATCGAGAACTTAGCTCTCCGCACCTTATTTCCAAATGGCATGATGGTGTATGATTTTACTTGCATTCTGCCAGCATTCGGTCGTCTGATCCGCGAGACTGGGCGTCTCGGTGCTATAGTTCTTTCACCATCAAGCAAGTTGGTGGGCAGGTTGAGAAGTTCACCTGCGCACTCGCGACAAACACCTGCGCCGACGCCGCCCCTTTTGTCCTGGAAAGGAAACGACCGCGCGGAGGTGTTGATGCTCCACGAGCGGAAGGTGTGGTAGGCCAGCACCTTACTGTTTAAAGCGCTAGCACTAATAGCGCAGAACATCCTACGGTCCGCATGTTTCCGGCCACTCTGCAAAAGTGAGAGGGGGAGGGCCCCCCTCTCATTTTTTTATTGCTTGACATGTTGTTCTTTGCGTAATGTTCGATTCATAAGAAGAAAAAAAAAAGACAGAGAAGTACACTTTACGGGGTATTTATTTAATTGCAAACCTGGGAGTGTTAGTTATCGCTGGTCGTAACCATGGCGGCGAGTGGGGAACACTCTCGATTTTTGCCTGTTGGTGCCATGTTGGTGTCAAGCAAAGCCGAAACACAGCAATAAACGAAGCCATAAGTGCGATTCGCCGCCCGCAAGTACGAAGGTTATCCGTGTACTACCCGCCATTTCCATGGTCGCTCAACAATTTTAGCGCCATAGTGCCCTCTAGGTAATTTTATTTATTTAAATAAATAAATAAATAAATTTTAGGCAACTCTATGGGTAGCATATGGCCTGCGTCACTCTTCCGTGGTAAACGCCACGAAGCAAAGCAACTTCGCCTCCGTTAGTGACTACATGTGTGGTGATGCGAGGGCTCTGCAATATACTGTATGCGGCATAACTCGTATGCACCGCCGGCACGTGAATTGTCGTGTCGCGCGCCTTCTTGGAATGCCAGCTCGTGGTTCGCTTAAAGGGACACTAAGAAAAGAAAAAAACGGTTTTTCGCGTATTGTAAAGCACAGCTTCACAGTCCTCTTACCAGAGGGGAGGTTTGGGTAGCGGGAAAACGTTAGAAAAGAAAATGTGGGTGGAGACGTCACCCTGAAGTCCCCGCTCCAAACACCGTGACGTCATAGATTCTGAAGGCGTCTACTGGATTATGCTTAGTTTCTGATTGGTGAAAAACGAAGTACATGGTCATCAGTGGATGCCGTATATAGACCTAACACACCAAGTCTCGGAAAGCCCATGTCGCGAAATTAGGAAAAAAAAATTATTTCGAAATTTTCGACGTCTCGCGTTGAGGTCTGGGCGAGAAATTTTGAAATGAAACTCAATCCTTGATTTCTCTGCTAATTACGAACATTTATGATCGTGAAATCTACCAAGTCATTGTTTCACTTTACTGATACTAAAAAAAGAAAAGACATCTTTCCACTGCAACCTCTCAAAGCAGGAAACCGGGCGGAGAAATTATCCGCAAATCTCTCTTAAAAAGAGCAGCGCAAAAATATGGGAAAAAGAAAGACAGTAGAGACAAAGAGCGCTGAGCCCGCTTCCGCTTGATGCAGTAGGACACAATCCTGGATTTGCACGTGGTTTCCGCAATGAGGTTGACTCATGCAATGGCAGGATCCGGGCGAAAAATCCAGGATTGTGTCCTACTGCATGCATCAAGCGGAAGCAAATTCAGCACTCTTTGCCTCAACTGTCTTTCTTTTCCCCGCGTTTTCGCGCTGCCCCCTTCTAAGTGAGTACTATAAACCAGCTAGCCCAAACCAAAGTAGTTTCTTTTCCCCGTGTTTTTGCGCTGCCCCTTCTATTTGAGTACTATGAACCAGCTAGCCTAAACCAAAGTACTTCTCCGCAAATCTTGCAAGGCTAAATGCGCCGGTAACCTAGGACAACCTCCTCCTCCTCATACAATCCGAAAAAAAAATAATAATAATTTCACGGCTTATCCACCATCTTGGACAATGCCCTTTCGTGGGTGTGAACCGACTTTTCGCCCGAGTCCTGTGTACAAATAGCGCCAACAGCGGCATCGGTAACCATAACAACAACATTCCCTTCCGTCTTGTACCCATCGCGACGTCCATATACGGTGACTCCAGAAGCTGTTTCTTCGTCTGCATCCAGCCGGAAAGACATCGCGTCCGAAGCCCATGCTGGTATCTTTCGGGAATCGCGATTCGCTTCCGCCACGCTCCGTCGGGCGAGGCTGTCCAACGAAAACGGGGCAAGCGTGGTCGTTCTACCGTAACGGACCTCGCAGTGCTGCGCTTACACTACCCCCCCCCCCCCCCCCCCCCTCACTTACTTTTTTTGCACTCGCTCAGCCTGTCCTGTAAAACGCCAAGAAAGTAAAACTTGAAGCCAGAGAGCTTGTCGCATCGATTTTTTCGTTCTTTACCGCTCATCCGTGAATGGCCTGACTGCCTGTAGAGAAAGTGTTTTTTAAACTCATTTCCAACATATATACGGGGTCACATTCGTATACCTCAAATGTGCCTAAAGAGGCGCCGATGAGTACGGTTTCATCCTGTTATGAGATCTTTCGCCTTTGGCTGGGCCCTCTCCGCTAATGTCCTGCATTAAAATTATCTGGAATGTGTTTCTTACTAAAACGATTATATAGAGCAGTGTAGCTTTTCGCTAGCATAATATTATTTTCTAGAGCCGCTTTATTAGGTTTCTGAAGACGTGGGAGAAGGTTTGTGAGGTTTCTGAGGAGAGGAGGATGGAAATATGCCCATGAAGACAGCTTGTCCTAAAGCTCCAAACAGTTGAGGCGCTGCGCCGTGCTCTCTACCGGGCCAGAAATTCTTCATCTCTAACCTTCTTCTTCTTCTTCTTCTTCTTCTTCTTCTTCTTCTTCTTCTTCTTCTTCTACTACTACTACTACTACTACTACTACTACTACTACTACTACTACTACTACTACTACTACTACTAACCACTACCACCACTACAGTGTTTAGAAATATACTGCGGTGGCTCAACAAACAGAAAGTAAGGAAAGTTCTCCGTATTTCTCGCGCGGCAAATTGTATCGAGAATCAGCGCGGGAACTCGAAACGAGAGGGATATATGCGAAGCACCTCGCTAACTTAGTTATGTACAGTTAGGAAGTAAGGGAATTGTCCTAGGGGCTCGTTTTTTTTTTCTGTGTTACACACAACTTATGAAACCGACAGACAATTAAGCTAAGGCCTGCGTATACGGCGGACATCATTTGATGCTTCTTACAACTATTTGAATGACTCGCACCGAAATTTAAAACAAAGTGGGTGGAAAAGCACGCTATACTATATACGTTCGAATTACGCTATTCGAAGATTGTGGGTTCGGATTCTGCCGATGGTATGGGCGATAATTCGTCCATTTTACTGCCTCTCACCTTGAATGAGAATCATCGTACGACTATTAAGAAACCAGAAATGACGTCCCCTGTGCCTTCCTTGGCTTAGTTCTTTGTCGGTTTTATGCAGTTGAAATACGAACGAGTTCGGGTTCACCAAAACGCGTCCCTTCGTTTCCCACCAACGTCGGCGCGATTTCGGTTCGCGCGCTTAATTCTAGCCCTTAACCATTCCTTGCGGCCACGTAATTAGCGGTCAGAGATGGTGCTCTCGAGTTGTCGTCCGCGAAACCCATTCCGCTTCTCTGCATCTCGTGCGCGTTCAATTTGTCCATGACTGTTCGTGTCTCCGTGCACCGTCGCATTTGCGGGCGTTGCACCTGCGCCCGGCTTGTTCACTTTCTGCACGGGAACATGAGGATGATGATGGCTTTGCAGGAGAGAGAGAGACGGTGGAGGAGGAGGTGCTGTCTGGAACACTTGCATAACTGTTTAGAACAGGCGGCGGGAACGGGAGAGTGTGAGGAGGCCGCTGAGTAGAACCCGGCAATGCGGGTGGAACCACCGACGCCGCTCATCTCGTGAGGCCACTTGCAGTGTGGTGTCCTGTAAAAGTAGTATCCTGCATAGTGGTTATCTTGTACACTCCCTTCAAGCGCCTGTGCTGAAGAAGCCGGCTTGCAGGGGTGCTCGGGAGAGTGCCTCAAGATGAGAACGTGTGCTCCCCGTACGAGATGCTTATCTCTGTGAGAGGGGGAGATCGAAAGGAGCGGCGGCACCTTGGCACGTCTTCGGGTTCCGCCGCGGGCCGCACCTTGTAGTAGGTGGACGTAGTAGCGTGCATATTCAGACCGTAATATACTTATGTGTAAGGAAATACTTGTTTCCCTCAGTGCTTTCGAGTTATTGCATTTCGCTGGTCTTCACGGCTCACTCTTTTTTTTTTTTTGGGGGGGGGGGGGTGGTCTGAGAGAAAGAGAAAGAAATATA
Source organism: Rhipicephalus microplus (assembly GCF_013339725.1). NCBI lineage: Eukaryota > Metazoa > Arthropoda > Arachnida > Ixodida > Ixodidae > Rhipicephalus > Rhipicephalus microplus. The sequence goes on from NC_051168.1 coordinate 78,862,045, forward strand.
AGGTATTATCTGACACCTTGCCTTCGCTTTTTTGACTGCTGACACAAATGTCGCAGGATCGACCCCCGGCCACGGCAACTGCATTTCTATGGGTGCGAAATGGTAGTGGCCCGAAGATCTACGATACTCGTCGTTTTTTATATAGTCGTATCGCGCTTTAGGGACGTAAAGCACGAACAAATGATATTATTATGTTCGATTCCCTTCGTGTTGTTCAGTTTACTGTCGTCTGTTTGTATATAGTTTACAAACTTGAATGTAGTTTTATGAAACGATGCGAACGAGCAAAATCGAAATCGTCGTCAAGCTGCCGTGCTACTAGCAGAGCAACACGAGTGAGCCGGGTGCCCCGACTGCGTAGAATTCGCTCCAGTTTCAAGATAAAGTTGTCGCCGAGTGTAGTCGCTTGTGTGTAGGAGCCTGATCTCGGCGTAACCGAATTTCGGGCACCTTGCACGACTGTCGCGCATTTAGTTTTTTATCTCTATTCGCATATAATTCGTTCAGTTAAAAGCGTAGTACAAATTGCTTGGTATATATGCTTTTCGCGCTTTGGTTCGTCGAGGTCTGTACAGTTGAGTATACTGTGAGACCCATCTGAAAGGGGCTACACAAACCCTATAAGGGCTTGTTGTGTACCCCCGTATTTATGAGGAAATACACAAACTGCAAGGAGGTACACAAAGTTAGCGCTGAATACTAAAGCGGATGTTCCCAAGTCGTCCTACAAAACAAGACTGTTTGATGCAGCAGCGATTGGAAAGTGGGGTATATGATCACATCCCTGCGAAGAAAATGCGGTACGTGACTGGGACGTACCCAACGAGCGTCAGCAAGACGCAGTGGGCGACTCAGTCGCACTGTCATGTCGAGTGTGTTCCGTTTCTCGTCGTGTACGTCATTTCTAGCCTTAGTTCGAACGGTGTCTCAGTTTGGTGAGAACTTCATTTGGCATTGCGGTTCCTGGCTTTCATAGAAGTGAGTGTAGTTCTATTTATCAGTTTCTGATAGTTCTATCACTCACCTTCCAAACACGACTGCGTGCCAAGTCCCCTCGCCGACCAAAAGAAAGAAGAAAAAAAAAACGGGTACCGCTTTCGGAACATCCGCCTTTCACCGCTTCCACGCAGAGACGATTCTGTTAACACAGAACACCGCGTATCCATCGAAGTCCGTTTAACAACCACAACCAAAGAAAAGACCGATGACACAAAAAACCACCCGACCACTTGCACAAAAGACCATCGTGCCGGTCGGTTTTTGTCGCGATTGTTACAGAATCCTCACTTTCACCCTCATTTTACGATTTTTTCGATTTTTTATCTATGCATGAACAGCATTGCAAAATCGCTTTTCTCTGGTCCCCTACAGCCATTGTCGGCTACCCGCTACCGTCTTCTGGGGTTCTTTCGTTCGCATCTATACCGTATGCACCCGTGTAAGGGCAGCGTTCCCAATCAGGCAGCCCAATAGAAAAGAAATGCAATTTCACTATTGAGCGTGCTATTCTACTTCAGCCGAGAGAAAAACAAAGTAGGAGAGAGAGGAAAAAAAAGAACAGAAAGAAGAATGAAAGCAGAGACACGAGAATTTCAAGGGACGGGTATTTCGAGCTCGAGATTTCAACCGGTGTCCAAAGTTTGTATATTCGGACGCAACTAAGAAAAAAAAACAGCCTATGTTTGTTGAGTATAGGCTCGGAAGATAATTTTATGGGCGCGCTTGCTGGCGAGCTGAACGCCGTAATGGTAGGAAATATTAAAACATTTGCTTTCCCATTGATATAACGCAGCCCTTTACTATTGAGACGCCATAGTTGGAAGGCTCCGGATATTCTAACCACCTGGGGGGCTGTTTTAACGCGCTCCTAAATGTACACGAGTCTCTAGCAATTTTGCCGTCATGGTAAAGGCGGCCGCCGTGGCTGGGAGTTTATCGGGTTGATTGATTTGTTGGGTTTAACGTCCCAAAGCCACGATATGACTATGAGAAACGCCGTAGTGGAGGGCTCCGGAAATTTCGACCAGCTGGGTTTCTTTAACGTGCACCCAAATCTGAGCACACGGGTCTACAACATTTCCGCCTCCATCGGAAATGCAGCCGCCGCAGCCGGGATTCGATCCCGCGAACTGCGGGTCAGCTGCCGAGCACCTTAGCCACTAGAGCACCGTGGCGGGGCGGGAGTTGATCCGGTGACCCGCGGCTCAGCAGAGCATGTGGCGCTTACCCCCGAGTCTGTACGATAACACATCTTTTCACAATAGCGCGCTCCACTGCATACCGTACGGGTACCAATCTTTTTTGTTGTGGTGGTTTCCTGTTTAGAAACGTGGTAAAGCACACCCTTGTGTGCGTCGGTTTCGTGTAGAAAGTCGCTCGCTGGATTCCGTGCCGACCAGTTGTGCCCTCGCGATCTCCGACGACAGCGCAGCTCTGGCCGACTGGGTTGGTCTCCTACGCCACCTCCTGTCGCCGACAAGAGCTCTCGCAAGTAGTGCCCCGTCCTCGGACTCCTGTGACCGTGTTTCCATCTTTCCTATCTCTCCTACCTCTCTTATGTCGTCGTTCGCTGTCATAGCGCATCTCTCTCTCTCTCTCCCCCTCTCTCTACCTTTAATCATATCCTTTTAATCCCTCCTCACAACCATTCCTTGTGAGCTACTGTTGAGGTGTCGCACACTGATGCAGACAGTTACGGGGCTCACTTTTCACTTCTTTTCCCTCTTATAACCACAATATAAGCTGGAGTATGAAGGATGTGGAGCTGCTGGTGTATGAGACAAATACCCCAAAAATGGCATAGCAAATGAATACGTAGAAAAACATCGTGAATTGGGTAAGAAGCGTTACGTTCAGATTCCAGTTGTTCTTCATCGGCCAAAACAGTGTCATGCGCTCCTCTGTTGGGATGCCATACCGAAAGTCCCTAGATTTTCCAACAGGGGAAAAATCGCGAGACTTTAGCTATGCCACAGTGTACCGGTTTGTCAGCGTTCCTTTCAACTACTGTGATGCACAGCATCGGTGCAACGAACGAACCAACGTTTGACGGCCCCTTATGAATGACGAAACGAAATAAAAGAAAAAAAAAAATAGAGAAACGGGGGCGTGGTGCTGGAGGGGCGCAACGGTGCGAATAATGGCATGGTTGTCGGTCGTCAGCGCCTTTTGTGAAACTGGTTTCCTCGCTTCGATCCTGCAGTCGCGTATTGTACATTACGCTTCTTAGATAAATCTTCGCCCTACAAATGTGTTCGTGCGAGGTGTAAGAGTGTTCACTGTGCAATGCGCGTCATTTTCTCACCACAACTTCGGGACCATCTCCGTCTCTTTTTATTTAGAATGGGCATTGGCTCTTGGAAGCACCGTGTTGCTATTACAACCTCTCTCTCTCTCTATTTTTTTTTTCCATTGGTTGTTTCTTTTGCTTTCACTCTCCGTGTTGTGTATACACTCATACGCCTATTATCCATGCCGACCTCTGACAGGATGGTTAGCGTGCTTTTGTTTCTAAGCTCGTTTTCTTATAGTTTGTTCACTTTGCCAGCTTTACTGGCACTGCCTTCTGCGCAAGCATCACCTGCCCCTGCGTGGCTCACTTGTTATGACTATTTTATTATTTTTTTGTTTGCTTCGGAGTCTTCTGCACCCGCCAGGATCTTTGGTTTAGCTTTTATCTTGCTTCCTATTCTCTTTGTGATTGTTGTTTCAGCCGAAAGAGTGTGTCCGAGGTTTGGGGGAGGGCGATATAGTTTTCCAGCACTTCGCAAGCATGTACTCTGCGGAAACTATGTTACGCAGGTGGGATCTATAATTAGTGGGTCGTTGACAGCTTGGTGATTTTTTTTTAAAAGACGACATAGTCTTTCTTGGAATACTCGACGCAAAAATATTGGTCTGTTTCTCACCCGAAACGGCTTGTCTCGTTGCCTTTTATTCTATTTTCACGTAATTCCAAAAATCTGACCACACCTAGCGCCCACCAATATTGCCCTAGTTTCTGCCTTCATACTTGTGCGCACTATCGATTTTAAAAAATTCGCCGCGTATCTGCATGTTACACCGCTAATGTCGTCGAAAGATGATAGTCTTGCGTCTGGAGAGAGTGAACCAAACGTTTATTTGATGTGCTGCGCAAGAAAATCGGTGAATGGTATTCTGGAGGCGCTGCGTTAGAGTGCCTCGAGCGTGCAGGGGAGGCGAACGAGCGCATCAAGTCACGTCACACGTGAGACAAGAGCGCTATCTGGCAGTTATCCAAGAAAACGGGGCGCGCGCCGTGCGCGCCAGTCTCGTATAGGTGATAAGGTGTAGAACGCAGGGCGACGCGTAGGTGCCACCATTGTGTCTTCATAGCAAAGCGTTGGAAACACTTGCCGTTTCGTGCAAGCGTTGCATTGTCAGCGCTGCGTTATAAATGCTACGACCCTTAAAATTACTTATGTATGCCTTTTTTGTAAAAAAATACACAGACGTATTATATATTGACGCGCTGTTGTGGGGCCTCAGGTATGTGGAATAATTGCTTTTTAATTGAAAATCGCACAAGTATGAACTCTGAACCGTGAGCATTATTGGTGGGCGCTGCGGATAGGCTCGGCCGTTTGGAGTATCGTTTGGTCACTTTCGTGCCGTTTTAAGTACCATTGCGAGTGGACAAACAGACAAATATACAGATAGACAGACAGACAGACAGACAGACAGACAGACAGACAGACAGACAGACAGACAGACAGACAGACAGACCAAAATTTTTGCGTCGAAGGGCCCCAAGAAAGACTGACGTCTTTAAAAATCGCAGCATATCAACGGAGTGAATGATGACGAGTGCGGCAAATCGTCCGTCAGGCTGTCCGTGCTTTCGTCCGTCCGTTCGTTCTTGCTTCCGTCCGTCCGCGCGACCATCCGTGCGTCCATCCATGCGTCCGTCCGTGTGTCCATCCGTCCGCGCGTCCGTCCATCCGTCTGTATTTTAGTCTGTCCGTCCGTCCGTCCATCTATAGTGAACACTCCAAGTACCGTGCCTCTCCGCGGTGGTCTAGTGGCTAAGGTACTCGGCTGCTGACCCGCAGGGCGCGGGTTCGAATCCCAGCTGCGGCGGCTGCATTTCCGATGGAGGCGGAAATGTTGTAGGCCCGTGTACTCAGATTCAGGTTCACGTTAAAGAACCCCAGGTGGTCTAAATTTCCGGAGCCCTCCACTACGGCGTCTCTCATAATCATATAGTGGTTTTGGGACGTTAAACCCCACATATCAATCAATCCAAGTACCGTCATCTCGCATTCCCTGCGGCACACACCCGCTCCGCGCGTCTGTCCATCCTCCATCCATCCGTGCGGTATCTTGTCTGTCCGTCCGCGCGTTCATCTAGTGCACACTCCAACTACCGCCATCTCGCATCCCGGTGGCTATGTACGACAACGACGGAGGATGGGCAGACCCACTCCTTAAGGAGCTTCGCCCCTAAAAACTATGGACGATCTCCCCGAAGGGAACCCCGATGGAATGCGAAGCAGAAGCGGTGTGCAGGGCGTTGACGCGGACCAGTGAGACCTCGTCGGTGACGCTGGTCTACCCCATGCTTACGCTTGCGTTCGACTTCCCTGGCTCGCGCTTCGTTGGTGTTGATGTCGCCATTCGCGAACGCGATCGGCTTCGCTAACCCTTGCAACGCCCGCAAAAGCCAGTGAAACATGCAGATACGGGGCCAGTTTATTTTACAGACATGGTTTCTTTTCCTCTTGGAAGAAAAGAAATCTTTCTGTGTATAGCAGCACGATAGACAGACTGCCAGCAATTTACAATCGCAGGCTGCGTGATCATAACTGTTGCGGACGCTCAACGACATCTCTTAAATAAATGTCTAATACTACCAAACTCCAGCATCGCCCACCCATAATATGTAGAAAACAAAGAAGACGGTGACGCTCGTGACGCTATTGCACGTGAGGTCACGCAGCACGAGCAGAACGTTCATTCACAAAGCCAAAGGCAAGCTCACGTCGTTCTGGCCGCCATTCGAGTCGGCGAGCACCCAAAGAGAGACCGTCTGGGTCCGTCTTCAGGATCCGGTGATGAAGGTTCAGGAAGGCGAGTCCCTGGGCAAGCAGGCGGAAAACACCTGCGCCATGACTTTTGCTGCTTCGGTACAGCGCTTCTTCGAAACAGATGAAGAGGAGAAGCGGTGCTCGGGCACAGAACGGCCGTTGGACACATCCCCTCTCGCCGCCAAGACGTTGAGGAACAAACCAATCAGCCAACCGTTCAACACTATCCGTGGTGGTTTGAGTCACGACCATGACAGCGTTCCTTGGTACAACTCCGTGAACTGCTGCGGCGTCGCTGGTGACTTCTGGAGCTTGAACCATGCACATGAAGCGCCACGTCAGAGTTCCAACGCTTTTTTAACTGAAGACGCCGAAGAAGAACGTTGCAGAGCTCTGCGAGGGCACTTCATGCTGTCCTTCGGAGCAGGCTGGCCTATCGGACGACGCTTGCCTTTTCACGGACCATACTCGCGACCACCAGAGCTATTCGTAACTGTCGAGGCAAGCGGTGCTGCTCGCTTGGCGTCGACGGATCGTCTCGTCGCGGCTGTCATTACTGGCCCTACATGCAGCGAGGCTCCGAGACTCCTGGTGTGCCACCGAAGGTCACCGATCGCACAGGCCACGTTACGCAGGAGTCCAGCTCGCTGTCCCTGCATCGACGTTGTCCTGCGTCAATGTTGTCGTAGCGTTGGCGTGACACGGGCGTCGATCGGCACGTAAATCGCCTCGGCCGGGACCTGGTGCATGAGACGGGAGAGTCGTCGTCGTCGCTGTTGAAGTCCGTAAGCTGGAAGCGAGAGAGGGACACTGGTGGTTCTCTTCTTTGCTGCGATGGAGACGAGACGACGATGACGAGCAACTTCCGGGGTCTTGCTCGCATTGCGTTGAACAGCGCAGCTTCTTTGCCTCGCGACCTCTAAGCTCCCTTGTGCCGTCGGCCGTGTCCAGTTGGCGTCGGTAGTCACTGCCTTGGATGTCCGAGGCCAGTAATGCATCTCAGCGGGTCCAAAGCGTGCCCAGAGTGCTAAGCGGCTGGCTTCAGAAGTCTAGCACCAAGGAGCACAAGTCGACCAAGGCTGGGACTCCGGGTGGGGTTCCTCGCGGAGATTACTCTCTTCATTTTGTTAATATCTCGGTTTAGTATTCGTTTCTTTGGCTTCATATTTTCTGAAGTGTGTCAAGTTAAATAAATGTGCGAATCGAAAACTCGTCGTCTTTGCAGTAGGAGGCGTGAAGCTTCGATAGTGCTATACCGCACCCTCAAGCTGTGAAACCTTTTCCATGTGCGAGACGTGTAGCTAGTGTAAAAAAAAAAACATTTTCGGATGATTGAGCTTCTTCTTGAAGATAAATATCTTTTTTTTAGGTAAAGGAAAAGCTTTAGCAGCCAGATGGGGAGGGCCCCAAGTCCAACGCTGCCCTGGCTTGAGCAGTCAGCTGGACGAGATCCAGAAGCGCTACTTGCACAACCGGGTACGAGCTACCTCGGGGTGCCTCCCATTGCTCCAAACTGTTTTTCGTATATGTCAGCGATTCGTTTTTTTTTGTCTTTTAATGTAACCCCACGAAATATTGGTATCCGTGGCGAGTCGCGACACCATGGACTTCAAAGTACTTTACTTTTGCCAGTGTGTCACGGGTATTACACATAGTTGGAAAAATTTTGTACACTCGCAATAAGTTTGGATAGACCCCATTTTTAATCTACAAAGCTGTATGGCGTCTTCCCTTTCAAGGGGCCCATCAACACTTTTTTTTCCGACGCTTCTGTTGGCGAGCATGGATGGAACCAAGCTAGTCTAGCTTAAAGGGCCACTCACCAGGTTGGACAATTTTGAGCTGGAAGCGCAATGCGTAGACGAGGCCTTCATGATCACGTCTGCCAAAATTTGCAATGCTATGTGCCGCGGAAATGGGTCAAAGTTCAAGATGAACGCTGCTCCCCCTCCCCTCTGCCGGCGGGGGCCTAGAGAATGAGGGCATGACGTGCGCGTACGAATGTCCCTACGTACACGGCAATGCAGTGACGTTGGTCCTTTACGTAGACGACTCTGCTCTGACGTTCAGATAGTGGCGCGTGATATAGTGAAAAGTATTTAACACGACATGCGCAGTTTATGTAATTTGTTGCTTGAAAAGACCAATAAAATTCTAGATAAATAATGAGACGCAATGAGGGAATGTGAGCGTCTTTTTTCCGTTTGTCTCCGGCGAATTGCAACAAGATGCGGTGCTAATGTGTCGGCGTTTCGCATGCGTTCGTGTCTCCGCGGTCAGCGCATGGAGCAGACGACCGCCGTGGAACGCTCCTACGCGTTCGCGCACTCATTGTGCTTGTCTATTCTACCGCGTCTAAGCCAGCGTTTCCAAACTATCCCGCAGAAACAGGCAGAAGATTACAAAATAACGCTGGTCAACAAATCAACGCCACTTGCGTGCTGGGGGTTGGACTTGTTTGGGCAAGTCATTGGCACGTCACCTCTTGGTCGAATGCCGGAGTGGGTGGGGAAGAGGTTTGGCTTGCGAAGGCTACGCGGAGGAGCGGCAAGGGTTTCGAGTTCGCCTCCTCTCATCCTCGTTTCGCGCAGCTTCAAAAAACCTGTTTTCTGCGCTCGTGATGAAGCGATTCGAAAAATTTTTGTGGCAAAATGTTCCTCATCGGACACCGAACAACTACCGCTGTCTAACTAAAATTTGGTATGGGGCCTGGTGAGTGGTCTTTTAAGGAGGGCTGCTTTTTAAATGCGAATGCATTTCTTAGTCGGGGGTGTTCGTGCGTCCCTGGTGGGCTTGTGTACAGTGTTGCGAACGACGGACCGATCCCGCCGAAGCCACCACTGTTGCGAAAGACGGCGACGCCAACACGGTGCCGCAGGCGCCACTGCTTCCGACTCCGCCGGGAAGGTCACCAGCCGTTTGGTAGCGTATGTTTCTCAGCTCCGACTGCTTCTGCGCAGAGCTGATCAGACGAGCGGACGAGACGACGGTGAGTCAAACAAGGTTTATGTACAGCATATATACAGAGGCGTTACAATTTCGGCACTGGGGCCGACAGAGACTCGAAGAGCCGAGCTCTTCTCTCTAACACATAGTTCAGCCTTTCGCCTAAGACCGCTGACTCACACACATGTCGGCACTCCGACACGGGGACGCCTCTCACATAGGACCGCCGATCGCGACGCGCCGCAGGGCTTCTTTTATTTACACCGGGTCCAACCAAAATGTCCAATCAGAAGCGCCGCTGGTCGTCCGGGCAGATTCCGCCAATGGGGCCGCCGCGCCATGCGTCAGACCACCTGACACGAGGACGCCGGCTCGCTGTCACGTGCGCAACTGACTCACTGCACGTGGGCCAGAGGAGCGCCGCGCGTGTTCACGCCGTCGAGGTGATCGCGCCAGGCAGACTGCGGGCTGGCCTTGACCAAGATTGCCTTTTTCAGAGGCACGGTCGTTTGACGAGGACTCGCTGGCATAACAACAGATCTCTCAGTGCGCGCTCCTCCTCGCCCCTAGCAACAGCTGCGCCGCGCCTAGCAACCGGAGCAGGTGGTGAGTGGTGGAAGGTAAGGAAAAGGAGGAGCGCGCGGGCGTGTGATTAGTCGACGCTTGCATCGCGGAGCAGCGGTTATTTGGGCGTATAGATGAATAGAGAGTTTTAGTGCTGGGTACCCAAGCTCTTGGGGTCGCTGTGGGCTTGGGGGCGCGTGGCGTTGCGTACCCAACCCATACCCAACTGGAATGCTTTATAGAGGCGCGCACGCAAACGCAAGCCGCACGAAGGTCACACGCGCTCGCAGCGCCATAGCGTCTTGTTGCGTAAGAATTATTTAAATATTTTTACGATTTAAATTGTTAAATTAAACATACATAGTGATTAGGACACTTTTTTTATCATGTACAGTATCCTGGTATACGCAAAAAAATGAAAAATACAGGGTTACTGTAACGACAGTGTCGACATCTTGCGAAACTTCGTGCAACCACAGTCGTGAACATGTTAGCTTACGCGTAATATTTTTGAGGTGAAAACTAATAAAAAGGTTACTAATTTGTAATATTGTCGCTGCGCAGTTTTTGCATCAGATGAACAATGCACAATGTTTCTGCAATAACAATGTTGGGGTTGTCTGTTTCACTACGGCCGCGCTAGATGGTGCCACCTCTTTAGCTGGTCGGAAGCTGGCATATCTTTAGTTTCTATGTTCCAGGCCATTCTAGCTTTGGTAATCTGGCTGAAACCGTGTAATCGCGATAAGTGCTCACACTTTGGCTTATTTTAACTCGACGGCTAAAGTATCCGCAGTGCGGATACTGTGAGTTCTTTGCGAAGGTGGACCTTACAAGGAAGCCGATCCATGCTGTCCGAGATTTCACGCATTTGTGCCATGCTATTTGTATAGTGGCTAGGCACTATAATATTTGCGCTTAAAACTTAAAAGTCAAAGTGGTGGCTCTGGCCAGCCCCGGCTTTGCTCGCCGTGAAGGTAACATGATGCGCCAGCATATGCGCCGGGGCAGCTTATCTCCGCTAGGAGGCCAGTGGTGGCAGCGTTGTTTATGGCCGCGCGGACGCATGGCGCCATCGCCCCAGCGATCTTGCGACGCATCTGTTTGGGGTTTCGCGCATGCGCGATACCGCCGCCCCAACGTCCTGGGTACGCAAGCCGCTTGGGTACCCAACACTAAAACTCCCTAATAATGGGGCTGAGTACCCGAGGGAGCACGAAAGATACGTAATTACTAAGGGTAACAGGAATATAGGGCACTGAGGAACTACAATAGGTGTGACGTTGTGAGAGGAATTTAGAAAGGTGTCATGGTCCCGGATTTGACGTTTGGCAATGCGGTCTTGTGCATGAAATCAGAGGTTCAAGCAAGATTGGAAATAAAACAAGGTGGCATAGACCTGCTTTGAAAGCCCACGGGAATACTTAAAATCAGGGGGTACAGGGTGACATGGGATGGACATCGTTTGAGTGCTGGGAAGCTAGCAGCAAGACAGAATTTGAGGAGCGATTGAGAAAAATGGGAGAGGAGTGTTCGCCAAGGAAAAATTTCAGCTACTTGTACATGAATAATGCTGATACTAAATGGAGGGAGCGAACTTGAAAATTGTCAAGTAAGTATTTAGGCAACAGCAGAATACCAAGCCAAAAGGAAACATTGGTTAAGAAGAAAGTGAAGGAAACAGAAAGGGACATGTGGGAAATCTTAATGCTTACGAAATCATCACTAGAGACCTACCGAACTTTCAAGCAGGAAATTGCAAAAGGAAAGATCTACGATAATTCTCGGGGTAGTTTTTTGCTGTTCGGGGCCAGAACGGGACTACTGCGGGCCAAGACGTACCGAGCCAAATACGAAGGCACAGCCACGGTATGTAGTGCGTGTGGAGAGGAGGAGGAAACGACTGAACACTTAATAATCTTCGGTAAAAGGTTCCACCCTATAGTTTAAGATGATGAAGCGGAATCTTTCAAAGCACGGGGTTTTAGGGACAGTGAAGGCAAAGTAGACTAAACGAGTAGAAATAACCAGGAGGGGGCTAACTGATTGGTGGCTACAATCAAGACGCCAGTGAAAATAAATCCTAGTGGTAGCACCTAACTTTAAGGCTAAGTGGCGTGAGCCACCGCCCGATCTTACCCGATCTAAAGGGCACAGCCGGGTACATTCATCAATCCAGCGGATGGTAGGGGAAAGGAGAAGCGTACCTGGTGAGGGCGTTCACATCGCGCGGAGCTGGCTCGACGGAGACAGAGCTTTCTCTCCGCTATATATATATATATATATATATATATATATATATATATATATATATGTGTGTGTGTGTGTGTGTGTGTGTGTGTAATCATGCCCAGAGCGCGCGCACTTTGGCGACTTGTTAGCGATGAAAGTCGGCGAAGTCGAATCTCTCGTGGCAATGATACCACTAGGACGAAGTGTAACACAATGCAACTCGAGCCTTACGCCTATCGCAGGTGCTGGCGTCGATGCTGCTGCTGCTGCTGCTGATAATGATGATGATGATGATGCCTCCACTATGGCTCTGGCCCACTCAGGAGGATTGGCCAAGAATAAAGGATATGAAATTGAAGGCCTTTCAAATGATACCTAATCCTGACAGGAGGAGGATAAAGCACACGTAAATGTAAAACGAATGCAATATATATATATATATATATATATATATATATATATATATATATATATATATATATATATATATATATATATATATATATATTGCCATCTAGAGCAGACATAGTAATATATATGTATTGAATTGAAAGTGCAGTATTCTCGAACGCGTTTAAAATTGATGCTTAGAATGTGCTTACTAATATTATAATAACAAATATATAAATAGCAATTTAGAGGTGCATTTTGTTTCATGAAGATAACTGCGAACGGCATCAAAGGCAGTTGCTTCACCGTCATCATCGGTTGGAGAAGGAAGACACGGCTGCGAAGCGAAGAGCGCGTAATGCCGAACGCGTGCACGCGCTTGAAGCGAGTCCTCGATGCGAGTCGTCCGTGTTTGGCAAATCGCTGTGAAACGCTAACGACGAGTCGGAAGACCCTGACTCGTGTGCCCCACTACCATTCGCGGGAATCGCATTGATCTGGTCTTTTTTACGCGAAACTGTGCCGCGCGTATGCTTCTCAAAGACCCTTAGATAGGGTCTTTGAGAGCCCTCCACTACGGCGTCTCTCATAATCATATAGTGGTTTTGGGACGTTCAACCCATGCACTGTTGAATAAAACAGGTCACTGACCAATGTCAAACAAAACAATGACGTTTCGGGACCCGTACGGATCCCTTGTTCACAACGGAATGCCGTTGCTATTCAACAATGCTATTCAACGAATGCTATTCAACAATGCTTTTACCTGACCAGACGGCATTCCGTCGAACTCTCGACTACTCAACCCATGCACATATCAATCAATCAATCTATCGCGGCCGTGTTCAGCTTTCCATCACTGTCCATAAAACCTAAGGCTTCATGCGGGATCTAGCCCAAATGTGCCATCTGTGTGTGTATTTTCACATTCGTTCAGAACATGCTTCGTTATTTTTTTCATCTTCACAGCATGCCCTTTTAAGGGGGAAGCCCCTTACGCCGTGGGTCGTATGTCCCGCGTCGTCGGAAGTCGTCGTGCAGTAGCCAGTTGCATTGCATTGCATGTCAATAAAAACGGTGTCGTAGCATATCCACGGAGTGAACGATGACGAGTGGGGCGAAGCGTTCGTCAGTCCGTCCGTGCGTCCGCTTCGCCCCACTCTTTCACCTCGTGGATGTGCTGTGATTCTTTTTTGTTGTTCTTTTTCTTCGCTGAACCGCGCTTCATTAATGCGCGTTGTGTAAGGCTTGATACGAGACAGCGCACGCCATCTTGCGGCCATTTCCGCCTCACTTGTGCGAGCCCCGCGCTAACGAAGCACCACGTGCACGTCCGGCCGGTCGCCCCTTGTTCTGCGTGGCATCTCTTCGTACGGCCTCCGTTGTTTACGTCGTCGACTCCGGTGGCCTATTAGGGGGCAGCCTCCGGCGTTTAATACTACCGCGCTATAGACAGACCAGGCCGCAAGAACCATAACGCTGTACGGCAGTGCGTTGCTCCTTAATGAGAAGCCTTTTATTATATGCACGCGGCATCGGACGTGAGTGTGTGTACGTATCAGTCTACCGCGGCTGCCAAGAGTGCAGTAGTGCGTTCCTGGTATACGGCGATCGTAACTATTATGGCTGCCAGCGTCGTGTGTGCGTTCTGTGTACGCGCGGTGGGGGTGAAAGACCTTTTGTGAGCGGGATATGCCCATGCTGTCTATGGGAGGATATTAATTGGGCAGACGTCATCGTCGGGATCGCCAGCACGCAGTGAAGGAGTGAGTGAGTGAGTGAAAAAATTGCCCGCAGCTTCCCTCGGGGGAACACTGAGGAGGATGCGGAGCATATAATTGGTTAACGGGGTGTTAAAGTGCGACTTACTTGGGTCGATGGCTAAATTGGTTAACGTGGTTGTGAAATGGGGTGTTAAATTGCGACTTACTTGGGTCGATGGCTAAATTGGTTAACGTGGTTGCAGGAGGGGGTGTTAAATGAGTGAACACGTACACACGTATGCGAAAGGGCGGCGCTGGTCGAAGGGACGTCGATCATTGTGTTTGTGGGTTCGTTGGAATTCATTTCACCGCGACCTTGGACGTCGACGCGCCGTACAAACCAACCGACGAGCGGCAACTGAGCGAGCGAGCACCGACCTTGAGTATATATACAGCGCGACGGCGCATGCACTGTCAGCTGTCGAATGTTCGAGAAGGGGGAGAAGCGCAACGGCGCATGCGCGCGCGTCAGCTGCCGATGTTCTCGAAGCGCGACGGCGCATGCGCGCTACATTATACAGCTAGCGAATGTTCGTGAAGAGGAGAAGCGCACGCGGTGTGTAGAGGAGGAAGGGTGCACAGATGGTGGAGGAGTGAAGCGCGCGCGGTGTGTAGAGGAGGAAGGGATGCACAGATGGTGGAAGAAGGAGGAGGAAGCTTGCGGACGGCGCCGCACTACAAGCCTCGAGTATTAGATGCTCCGCATCTAAAAAAAAACTATTTTGTCCACAATAGACGCGAGTAAACTCGACGCCACCTGGCTAGGCCCAGTCGGGGACGGTCAGGTTAAACCTGATCGCCTTCGCGCGGTCTTTCTGGACTGCCAGGATGTGAAAGGTGAAGTCCTGCACTTTCGTAAGCTTCTTGATTTCCTCTTGTTGGAAAGGTGGACCGACAAAGGCGCAGCCCCACAGGACATGCACGAAAGCCGCATAAACACCACACAGGTGGCAGTTTGGGCTTCGGAACCGTTCGGGGTATAGACTATTTGCCGTAAGACATGTGGGTGTCGCGATCTTGAGCTGTTATGCTACTGCTTTTGTTTTTTTCTTTTTGTATATCGAGACCTCAATTATAGTAAGGCCATGAAAGAATACGCACCAAACCAACCGTGTTGTTGAGTAAGCGTCTACCGCATCGCTGTGCGTTTTGTTCTCAAATATGCAAAACGCGAAGGTTAACAGGCCAATATGGTGGCACTGAAACCCGCCCGCAAAACAGTTCAAATTGCGTGCAGTGCCGCAGGGCTCAGGTATTGGTGCTTGCTCGGAACAGTCTGAGAGGGACAGCTTGGGTCCTGCACAGCGAAGAGTGTGGCAGGGCTATATATCACCCTTCTTGGGAGATAATAATGCTTGCATATCTCGTAGTACGTGCTCGGGTTTCCCGGGAGATGACGTGTTATCCGGCATGCGGTCCGTCAAACCCCGTGCAGCCGTGGCAATATCTGCTGCGCACCTAAAAGCTCGATTTGCTGATCTGCAGACGCACCGCAGAAGCTGCGAGTTTAGCTCAGAAAAATGGCGCGAACTCTCTCGATAAGTTTCTTGGTAACGTCGTTACCGGAGAACCAACCACTGGGTGCACACAAAGTCGTTAGTCATTCCGCCCATTGTCACAGTATTAAAAAATACTCGCATTCAAATTATGGGTAAGTTTAGCACGACGACAGCTAAGTGTTTCACTTTGCTTACGTAACTATAAATGCTCTGGTTTCCTGTAGAGCGATGAAGAATTAAACAAGCCCAGCTCAAAATCCTACTAAAGCATAGTTATGGAACTACAGTTCATTTTGAGTACGCGCCGACATAATACGTTCTTCGAAGACAAAAAAAAAAAAAGAAAATTGTACAGCTTAATATTACAAATGCCTGCAGATATTTCGCGCCGCGTCCTGTGTGCAGGGCTGCTTGTCGCTCTTGCTTCAATAAATTGTTGCGTACTAAAGATTAACAGGAAGTAGTGTCTACTCGCATTTATTGTTCTTCAGATTTGGTTCTTGCAATTCGTAAATGAAGTGTTAGATTTACACTTGCGCTTATTATCAATCTGAACTGCTGCAGAGTTCGTACGTTACAGTACAGCAGTTCCGTCGCGCTCGTCTGCTGCACTCCTTCTTGCAGCGTTCAAATCGAAACAATGCGCGCGTGGTACATGTTATAGCTAGCTAACTAACAATAATCTCTGAGAGGATAGCTCACTAGACGACACAAACGTAGCAGACTCGTCTCTCTCACAGACACTGCCACGAAGATCGGGGATGGTAATGGATTCGGAATACTATTGAGAACGAGAACAATTAAGTCCATACGGTACTAGCGTTCCTAATCAACATAACTTAATAAACAAACGGTTCCGGCGTTGTCATATAGGCGTCTCTATTGTTTTGCCTGGCGATTCTCGCGTCGTTCTTTATACGGCATTCTCTGTTGTCGCGAAAGTGGGTGCATTCGGTGCTCTGGAACTATAGTTTCTCTACACAGCACGAACTTCCTGTTACAGCCGTCTAGATAAGTGCGTAATCTCTTCAAATCGTGCGCTTCAAACGCAATTCGCTGCGTTGAGCTAACGACTGCGCGCTGGTTATCTCTAACAGAACACCTGCGCCATGGTGTAAGCGTCACGCATAATTCAAGTGCCTTATACACCGGCGTGCTGTACTTAAGGTGTATTACGCACAGACAGACCTGCCTGGGTTGGAGTGCTTCGCCTGCGCGCTTTGTTAACTGAGTGGTGTCGGCGGTTAAAGACGCCGGGGATCTGCGTGGTGATGTTGGCGAGTGGTCAGTTTGGCGCGAGGAACGTGTACGAAGACAACGTTACCCATTGGAGTTCCGTAATTCGGCGCAGCGGGTGTTATACTGAGGCGGAGCCTTTAACGAGAGTATATTAACGAGTTTCAGCGCAAGTAGAACGAAAGAAAGTTGTTTAACTGCACCTGAACGAAACCAACGACATATATGGTTTGCCGTCGTGTGGTTCTCGTCAGGGTATCTGTTATACTGCGATTAATTACTTATTAGCGAGTTTTGAAATAAAGTTTGCACGCGCTGCTGGTGTTGCCGGCGTAGCGGGCGTCGTATATGAGTGTTAGAATAGCGTTCGCCATCCTGCAAATCACAACGCACAATCGCAGCGACATCGTATATATAGCGTCGAAACCAGTGTTTGCGGGCCGCATGCGGCACGCGCCGCCCGCTATTTCGGATTTTCTGCGGGTGGGCCGCGAATGCGAACGGCTGCTCGCGTTACGACGCATGCGCAATGGCCGCGACCGCACCGCAAGGGCTGGCGGTGCGCTATTCTAAAACTCGCTATTTAACTCAGATGAATGACGCCCAAATGGTGATACTCAATCTAGTGCCAAGTGCGCGTCGTTACATTGTAGATCAATTGCATTTCAAAACGATGGATTCGTGTGGTTGTTGTTGGGACAGGCCTTCGTCCTGTGGTGCATATATATAGTTTGGCCGCGCGTGATTATGATGCGTGTCTCCGGTCGTAGAGCCTGTTTCCATCGAAGAGCTAGAGCGGTGTAGTTGTTGTCGCTTTCACATGAGGAAAGGTTATGTAACCTGAGCCGGCAACGTGACCCGTGACTTCATACCACCGACGTATGATTTAAACGAAAGACAAGGTTCTGCCTGGTAATACATACTTATCTCTGTTTAAAAGACTGTGTTCGTCGGCGTAACAACGGGGCCAGCCCTTTTACGTGCTGTGCCGCTTTGCGGTTCTCTTCTATATCGTCAGCGTCGCTTTTCTGCCAGAGCCATGGTCGACAATTACGTCACGTGTGACGTGTTTGCTTAGGTCACGTGAGTGCCCGAAAACCGCCGACAACGCGGAAGTGTGTTTGGGAAATAACTCAAACTTCAGCCAGGAAGACGTTGCGAAAACCGTCGGAAGAGCGAAGCTGTAATGATGATGATGAATTTGTACAAAAAGGTCATGCTCATTTGTATCATTATCATCATTTGTTTCGTTTTTTTACTCGTACTCCATCATCTGTCTGCATGACTATAGCGTACTATTACCACTGCGACTACTACTACTACAACAGTTTACTCTACTGCTACCATTGTTACTATATTACTACTACGACATTGACTGCAGCACAGGGTAAACTAAGCTTCTCCGTTACACAAACTACAACGAACAGAAAAACAGAGGTCGCACACTTTCCGCAGTTATGTTACAATCTACTCACTGTCACCGCGCTGTTCGAAATGTAACGGGACAAAGGGCCGGGGAGGAATGGGCGAAGAAATCTACAAACATAAGCGCGCACTTGGCGTCTGCATACTTCCTTCCAAAACGTCTAGTTGTCCAGCGCGTATCTCGCGGAGGAAAGCCGTATAGCGCCTGGTTGTATAGTAAACACCTTTTCTTCAAAGGAAGCCGCTCGGCGCCCCGTGTTGCGTGGCATCTCCACAGCTTCCGGCGTCTGACCCCCCTCCCCTTATCAGCCGGGGTGTTATTATGCCTATTCATAGCGGCCCTACAGCTTTGTTTGACCGTGTGCCGGTCGGGGCGTCGCGCTGACCTCTCTTGTATAGTTTATAGACGCTGCAGAGAAGGCAGGAGCGGTGTTGTGTAATATATTGTATGAAAGGGAACCGCGTGGCATTGTCGAGACACGTGTGTATATACCTGGGCCTCCTGATTGCGCGTGAATTACACGTGGTGGGCAGTTTCGGACGTTGCCGCGCTGCCCGCGCGTACCTTGTAGTTCATACACTATACGTACCGCTTTGTGTATACATAGCGCAGAGGTACCGGTCCGCCCACGCTGTAAAGTTTATGGAACCTAAGAGAGAGAGAGAGAGAGAGGTGGAAGACTGGGGGGAGCGTAAGAACTTCGCGGCAATCATTCGGTGAATGGACGTATAATTAAGGCAAGTGTATATGAACTGGGTGTCGTCTCTGACGTGTATTGCTCTCTCTCTCTCCCTTTAATGACGATATGTTGCTGGATCTCTGCCGCCCACATTATGATATCATGCCGAAGTCGTGTTTTCAGTAGACGTATTTCCCAAGCGAGGAAGATTAAATAGCCCAGTTGCGCAACTATGAAATGAAGCTTCAGAGTTTACTGAGGGTAATGTAAGTCACCTTACAATTCCATCAATAATGTTAATGTCCTCTAAGAATACGGAATACATTTCGAAATTTCGCGTTGCTGAGAAAGAGGTCAAGTACGTTTCTGGGATGTTGAGGTGCGTGGGAAGTTGAACACGTAGTCTATACTTTGGGTACAAGATTTCTTTCTTCCCTCTATGCCCGACACAGTAATAAAGTATACTTCATTGATGCGCCGGCCGGCCTATGCAGCGCCGGTGTTTCTTAGTGGCCGTAAGACCTGACCGCGATGCCTTGTCTCCTCAATCAACGCCTCTTCTCCGTCTATGAATAGCGCCCGCTATATGCACCGAATGGCGTGTCGAGCCGCCTCCGCGGAGGTCTTATCTTCGTCCTCTTGAAGCGGACGCAGGCAACGTTCGAGATGTCTGATAACTTGATAAGTATTGAGACTCTCGAGGCGTTGTCCCGCTCTCGCCTTGGCCTTGCACTTCGCCGTGTATAGCGGGCGCATGCACGACGCACACACATTCTTTAACGGTATACACCCTGAATATATCTGACTGAAATGAATTACTAGATTCTTAACACACTGATTAGCACTATCTAATGTTGTCTAATTGATGTATATCAGCGATTGCCAATGTTGGTTAGTGTTGGGAAAGCGATATATTGTCAAATAATGCTAATTTGTAAGTATTGTCATAGGTCGGCAAACTTATTGCGAGCCCATTCTCTCAGACTCGCTCATACGCTCATGAAGCCGTGAGTCCTAGTCTGCAGTTCGCTTCAATTATGTACCTTAGCAATTCATATTCCGGTTATGGAACATTTCATTGAGTGTGCATGAGTCTTAGTATGCTCGAATATTGTTTTCTGTCTCGTAGTCTCATATAAACATATTCGCCCTCGGCATTATACCACTAAAATACCATCTCCGTCCTATGTTATACGCAACTGCAAACAACTGCTAATTTAAAACATATGCGGCTATTTAGCGTATGTGTGTGCGTGGATTTGTACACATATTGAACCACTTCATAACGTGCCTCTCCAATAAAAACATCAATATACATTAACTTTGCATCCGCATGCTTTGCATAAATGTCGATTCCCCAAGGTATGTGGGATTTGCCGAATTTTTTTAAATGTGGCACTAAGGGTGACTTGACGAATATAATGTTAGCGTGCCTTGTAATCTTGAAACAATTACTATTTTACTCTTTCACCGTTATACTAACTCCGTACATGATGTTAGCGTCGCTTCCACATCTTAACTGTCGCATGTATCGTGGACCGTTCTCAGCTTCTACATATGCCCCGATGTGCGCCACTGCCTGGTTTCCATGTTTACTTCTACTGCTTCGTTAATTGTTTCACATATAAAGGGATGGCTTAATGCTCTCCCATAGTCGAGTACGAAATACTCTAAATCGTCAAAATATTTTTTCTAAACAATCATTTGTTGAAGCTTAGTGCGGTGCATTGGCGTAAATCATGAGAGGGTGGAATGTCAGAGTGTCTTAATTTCACTTGTGCTCACGCGGTGTGGAGGGGGGACACGTACTCCTTGTAAATGTGTCCACCTAAAGAATTTCGCTTTAGAACATCAGGAATAACGTGCAAGCAGAAAGCACACGACCGGGTTGATTGGCGGATCATGGGAGAGGCATTTGCCTTACAGTCGGCATAGTCAGGCTGATGATGTTGATGGTGACGATGATGATTGAATTATTACTTGACAGTGAAGTGTAGCGCATTAAACTTTTGTTTTTATCGCTAATTATTTTTTGCTGTGCATTCATGTTCAGTACCACTCAGCTGTGTGTGCGAAATTCGCAAAAGCTGCTCGACGGGCTCAAAGAAGGCTGAACATATCGGATCAATTGCTCTAGCTGGGACCCCATGTTCGTTTTTTTTTCCCACCTTATTTCAATGCACGACCGAATTATTTTATGTAAACAAAAACACAAGCCATTTCTATAAAAAGAAGGTGGACGCGTCGTGCATGATCTGATGTGTGCCCCTCCTTGTAAATTTTTCGAGATTAACGCCAGTGGTGCGATGTGCGCGTCCTTTTATATACCTGGTGTCTCGTTCGTTTAGTGCGCTATATGTGGCTAATATAAGGAATATCAGCTCGCCCAAGTTCATTTTCGTTCGAAAGTATAGTCCCAAACAGGGCGCCATCTTGTATCGCCTCCAGTGAGAGCCCTTCTCAGCTGCACCCTCGCTTTCTGCCTCTCTCTGTTCCCTGTGCAAGGCGCACTCATCTATCTGGCCCTGCTCGCGCGTGCCGTGGCGCTCGACACTGGTCGGCCTGATGCCGCGCCCCCTGGCGATTTGTTTAGAGCGCGGCGTCCCGCATTGCGAGCCCTAATCTGCTGATGGAGCGTATTATGTGTACACGCGCGCACTGAGTTTGATATCACGCTTCCCCACCTCTGGCTGCTTGCGTATGCATGGACGCCTGCTCAGTCAGTGCTCGGCCCTGCAAGTTCGGCGTCATAGGGAGAGAGTGTGCGCGTACGTGGCTTGTCCGTAGCTTTCGCCTTGTCGCCCTGTATACCTGCCTGCCCGCCGGTCAGGTCCCCTCGACCCGTCCGTAGAGAAGGCCCCCGCGCTTCTCGCTTACTGGCCGTTGACCTCGGTGCGCAGTTTGGCGGCGTACGGCTAACGGGTTGGCTGGCCACCCTTCAGAAAGAATAGGGCGCGTGTGCCGTGGTGGCGGTGGTGGTTTTGTGTTGCGTCCGCCGTAAGGGATGCGTTAGATACGTAGTCAGTGCGTGCGGGTGATGCATGCTGGACGTGTACGTAATCATCGTCATCAGCCCCACTGCGCCTACCGAAGGGCAAAGGCCTCTCTCCCATGCATGTTCTGCCGATCAAACCGGTCTTTTGCTAGTTTGCTCTTGTCACGTTATACCCGCGAACTTCTCAATCACATCTATACGCACCTAACTTCGCGCCTTCTTCCCTCGCGCGTTTGCGTTCTCTTGGAGTCCAGTCACTATCGGTGATCAGCGGTTATTTTGCCTGTATATGCGCTTCGTGCCCGGTCCATGTGTCTGCCTCTTCTTCTGGATTTCAACTGTGACGTCTTTAACACCCGTTTCTTACCTCACCCGCCCCGCCGCGGTAGTCTAGTGGCTAAGGTACCTGGCTGCTGACCCGCAGGTCGCGGGTTCGTGTCCCGGCTGTGGCGGCTGCATTTTCGATGGAGGCGGAAATGTTGCAGGCCCGTGTGCTCAGATTTGGGTGCACGTTAAAAAACCCCAAGTGGTCGAAATTTCCGGAGCCTTCCACTACGGCGCCTCTCATAATCATATCCTGGTTTTTGGGACGCAATACCCCAGATGTTATTATCATTCCTGTTCTTGAAGGTTACACATAGTTTTCCTATTCATTGCTCGCTGCGTCGTCCTCAATTGAAGTTGTACCCTTTTGGTAAGGCTCCGTGTTTCTGTTTAAGGTAAACTGCATGAAAATACGCAGCGGACAGAAAATAAATGGGACAGGCTATCTTCCTGTTCGCTGTGCGTTATTTTCGTTTTGTTATCCGTAAGTATGCACAGCCAACTATCCGCAGTCAACGACTTTATTAGGTTTCATGTTTCTGCTGCGTATATAGGTAAATACGAGTAAGATATGCAGCTGTTATCTGCTCTTGAGGGATACGGTGGTAAACTATCATTCATGATTTAGAATGGTTTCAGAGTTTGCTGCACCACATCCTTATTTTTTTAGTCATTTCACATCGCGTGGCTCGCTTAGGCGTTACTACCTGGCCTAATGGCTACTATCGCTGGGGCGCGTGCTATCTCGGCAGGCATGCTCAGACGGCTCGTATACCCTTCCAAGTACTGGCCTCTCAAGAGAATGTTCAAAAACCGCTTAGCGGCCGTATTCGTTTACACGAGCGTTTTGTAGAGCTACGCAAGATTGGATCGGCAGGAGTTAGCTGCTAGCCTAATTTTGTATAATATTACAATTCGTTGGTATTGCATTTATGACTTTTTCCTAATGGTGAAACTGAGCTTTCTTTTTTTCTTCTCTCTCGTCGAAATCCATATCCTCGGAGCCTTTTCGTTCGCATGCTTCTTAGTACAGAAACTTGATTAGCGTTACAGTGTGTCTTTATGTAACCCAGGCTTAGCTCTAAATGGACTCTTTGGCGGTATCGTGGCCGACAAAAGAATACTTTTCTTCGGATGAGTAGCTTTTATAGCACCCCATCAAGCGCTCTTCTTTCGTCTCGGTGAACATGAAAGCGAGGCGCTGTCGCTTCTTCTCGCATTTCATCTCCGGTTTGCCAAACGTTTATAGCTTGAGTTTGTCTTATAGTCTGTTCAAGTAGAACGTGCTTTATGGGATAAGAAAGATAGG
The DNA here is from genome assembly GCF_013339725.1 of Rhipicephalus microplus. Lineage (NCBI taxonomy): Eukaryota > Metazoa > Arthropoda > Arachnida > Ixodida > Ixodidae > Rhipicephalus > Rhipicephalus microplus. The sequence goes on from NC_051168.1 coordinate 78,885,455, forward strand.
CCGACTTACTATGAACATAGCACACACTTGATCGTCCATGTACCTTTTCACGTCAGCTTCAGTTCTGGCTGTCTGAATAGACGCTGCTGCGTTGTCGGTATACACTGGCCCAGGAGCGTTTATACCCGGCTCCTATAGCTATAGATCCCAGATGAAGTACACAGCACATAAGTCTCTGCAGCGAAGTCATACCGACACGATACTAATATTTTACAAGGCGGAGCAACTGTGTGGTGTCATGTTTTCCATCGGCGTTCGTGTATACCTAGTGTCGATGGCGATTTATGTGTAAGCGTATGTGCCGAGAGTAGGGAAGGGGAGATTCGTCTAAAAACAGCGTTAGCGTCGTCTGTCATGTTTTCTGTCTTCTGCAGTCTCGTATAACTGATGCCAATAATGATGTGTGTGTTTGGGGGGGGGGGGGGGTACTATGTAGTGGTGGAAACAGCCCAAGCGCGGTGTATCGATGTGTGCAGGCGGCGGCAACGGTAAGGAAAAGGGGGGGGGGGTGCCTCGCAGTGTATGGTTGGCGAGTACCGTGCGGTGTTTGGGACGTGTATGCCTCGGAAAAGCGCGCTGGGTGCCGTGTACACACACACGCGCGCGCATCGGGTCCGTTTTCCTGTCTGTGTAAACACGGCACTGCCGCACACCGGACATGAGGCATGGCGCGTACGCAGACGCTGCTTTCATAAATAACCGCCAGGGGGAGAAGCGGCGCTCCACGCGCAGAGACGCTGCAGCCGGCTTGCATGTACGCTCTGAGTTTTCGTGATTTGTGGCCGGGAGCGTCTCACGTGTCTGGCAGCTTGCACTGTACCCTCAGTCCACATTTTTTTTGTCTTTCTTTCAAGCCCTTGCTTTTTTTTTTTTTTTTGGCTTGCTTCGTGCAGTAAGCGATTTTTCACTTGTCTTGGCTTGAGAGACTTCTGTACGCATCCTTACACGGTGCAGGTCTGGGCTTAGTTTGGGGTCTAAAGGCTGGCAAACCGTGTACGAGGCTTGACTTTGGATAGCGGTTGGCTATACGTCGTTTCCCGTCACCCGAGACCAGGAAACGTGCCTGTTGGGGACGGATCGCTTCTGCTTCTGAACCCTAAAAAGTGCAACCATCCGCGGCAAAAGTGCAATTATGAATGCTGCGGCGTCTTGATTTCAAGTCGCAATTATACGTCGCCGCTAATCGCCATGTCGGTTATGCATGAAAGTCTGCTCCACTAGAAAGCGGGCAAATACCAGAACGAGGCTGCAGACTCATTTCTTCGGCAATGATGATAACAAAAAACAATAGAAAGAAAAATGAGAAGAGGCCGGGGCCGTTCGGAGCCAACTGGGACGCGTAAATCGATGCTCACCAATAGCAACAATAGCAACACTATAGCGCTGTGGTGACCACCACGAAAAATATACATACATACATACATACATACATACATACATACATACATACATACATACATACATACATACATACATACATACATACATACATACATACATGTAAATGAATGGTCGGTGTACAATTGCCACTGCAAATATTCAATATGTTTAGAACACAAGAAACTTTGATTAACGCATACTCGCTGCATACATACATACATACATACATACATACATACATACATAATACATACATACATACATACATACATACATACATACATACATACATACATACATACATACATACATACCATACATACATACTACATACATACATACATACATACATACATACAGTAAATGAATGGTCGGTGTACAGTGGCCACTGCAAATATTCAATATGTTTAGAACACAGGAAACTTTGATTAACGCATACTCGCTGGAAACGCAGCGTAACTGAATAATGAAATCCCAAGTTGAGGAGGCCCCTTGGAGACCCCTCTAGCCACTGCAATCCCGAGTAGTATTACGATATAATTGTTCGTCTGCTCACGTGCACCGATTCTTTGAAAAAGAAAACAAATGCGATGTCGTGGCGCAATAGGCCTTTTCCTAGTCCGAACAGCACCTCAAGTGGAATCAAAACTGGTGGCCTTTGTACTCCGAAACTCTCCGCCGCATGCGGGTAGGCAATCTTTGAGTCCACCGTTTGCGCCTCTCTTTGGGAGAAAGATTTGCATGTTTGTGGCACCAGGTGTCGCTTGGTATGCACGTGTCATCAGGTTTTCGTCACCGAAAACCATGGCGCGTGCCCCTTCGAGGCCGGCGCCCATTACTATTTATTTATTTATTTATTTATACATGTACCTACATCGCCCTTACGGGCATTATTGTAGGGGGGAGAACAAGCAAAAGAATACAGTACAGTCGATATACCGAAAAAGATGGTTGCGGATAAAAGGCTGTATCGTTTGAAAGAACATAGTCATAACAAAGTGAAACAACACTGTCATAAATAAGGCATCAAATTGCAAATACAAAGCAAAACGTTGAAAGAGAAGAGTGCTATTGGTAACATAGGGCAATAAAAACAAAAAAAATAATTAGTACGGAACGTATCAGAAATACAGTAATGATTAGTTCAACAAAAAATTGTGCAAATTTTTAACAAAAGATAAGGGAGGCGCAGAGACAATTTCCTCTGGCAAGCCGTTCCACTCATGCGTGGTTCTTGGAAAAAAAGCGTATTTGAATGCGTTGATCCTGGAAGTGTATTCACGCAGTTTTAAAGAATGGTCAGTACGGGGTGACACATAGGTAGGTGGCTTTATATACTGATCCTTGTCGATGCCTGTTTTGTTCATGAATATGCTGTAAAATAGGGACAGTCGTAGGTATTTTCGCCGGTCAGCTAACAGAGGCCATTGCAATCCTGAACGAATGTCAGCTGATCTTATGGTAAAGTTATAATTGCTTGCCACAAAGCGTGCTGCGCGTGCCTGTACACGCTCCAGGGCTTCTATATTTGATTTTGTTGAGGGGTCCCAGGCACTGCAGGCATATTCTAATATGGGACGCACATTGGATATGTATAGTGTTTCTTTCAACTTAGTTGGTGCCTGTCTGAAATTGCGCCTCAAAAAATTTAGCACTCGACTAGCCTTTAATGTTAAGTAATTAATATGAGCGTTCCAAGATAGGTTGGCAGAAAAAATGACCCCTAGATATTTATATTCTGTTTCAACCGGCAAGGTAGCCCCGGCCATGACGTAATTTGAAATCCGAGGCTGTTTTTTGTTCGTAAACCTCACCAATTTACACTTCGACAGATTTAGTGTCATTCTCCATGAATCACACCAAGAAACTATGGAGTTCAAGTCATTCTGCAATTGAACGGTGTCCGCTTCAGAGGTAATGTTACTGTAAATGCAGCAATCGTCAGCATACAATCGAACACGGCTAGAGAGATTGTCGGAGATATCATTTATAAAAATAAGAAAAAGCAGGGGCCCCAAAACTGACCCTTGTGGCACTCCTGACAATACACCGACGCTTGATGAGCACACACCGTCAAGAATCACGCACTGCTGTCTTTCTGAAGATACGCCTCAATCCACATGAGAAGGGCATTAGGTATGCCTAGACAATGAAGCTTTTGCAACAACAACACATGTGACACGGAATCGAATGCCTTCTGGAAATCCAGAAATATACAGTCAACCTGAAGGCCTGAGTTGATAGAAGCTGCAATGTCGTGCGTGAACTCGACCAGTTGTGTATCGCACGAGAAACCCGCCCTGAAACCGTGTTGCAATGGGGAAAAGAAGTTATTACTTTGAAGATGATTCATTAAGTTTGTGTAAATGATATGTTCGAGTGTCTTGCAGCATACGCTTGTCAGAGAAATGGGCCTGTAGTTACACTTTTTTGTTTTATCTCCGCTTTTATATACTGGGGTTACGTTGGCATTTTTCCAATCAGCCGGTAAAACGCATTGTTCAAGCGACGTTTTGTACATGAGAGTTAAAAAAGGGGCGATAGACACTGCGCAGTTTTTCAAGACGAAGTTGGATATACAGTCAGGACCAGGAGCAGAGTGAACATTTATTTTTTCCAACAAGAGCACGACACCGCGTTCGGCAATTTCTATGTCGTTCATTTGCGGGAGCGAGCCATCATTCTGGCATAGACTACATGTGTTAACTGGATGCGAGAACACAGACTGAAAGTATGTATTGAAACCCTGAGCTTTGGCTTCCGTGTTAGATTCGTAATTTATCCCGTCCATGATGTCAGGAATAGTGGGTCTAGAATTACTTTTATTTTTCACGTATTTCCACACTTCCTTGGGGTTGGTTTTAAGTTTCTCGCCTAGATCACAAAGGTACATTTCTTGTGCTCTGCGCATAGCTTTTGTCACCACTTTGCCTATCTCTTTCATTTTTGAAAGCAACGCAGGATCAGGCACTTGGCAATACTTTCGATACAATCGATTCTTTCTATTTATCTTTGATCGGAGTTCCCTACTGAGCCATGGTTTATCATTGCGTCGCCTGGCCGAAATGATACACGAAGGAATGAAAGTTTGGGTCAAGGACATTATCTTTGTTTTGAAGAAATTCCACTGCGCATTCATGTCTAACGATGAACTATGCGATTGGAACTCAGGAAAAAATGCATCCAGTTCACGCGACAGTGATGGGTAGTCACCTTTTTCATATGAGAACACTTTGCGGGGTGCCTGAGCGCGGCGGTTTTTAGCACTACAAGACATTTTAGTGACAACAACTTCATGGTCGCTGATACCAGGGACTGTGACAACAGAGGATACAAGAGCCGGTTCACTGCACAAAAATAAATCAAGAATGTTTGCACTGTCCCCACCAATTCTTGTTGGCGTTTCGACAAATTGAAATAATGAGTGGGCATTAATCATCTCCCTAAAAGTAGTATACAGGAAAGACGTTGTGTTTAACACGGGTTTAAAGGACTTCCATTCTACATCCGGGAAGTTGAAATCGCCTCCGAGAATTACGTGCTTTGTTTGCAAACTTAATAAAACGTTGCTCAACTGAAAGAGAGGATGGGCAGTTTTTATACCGGGCGGCCTATAAAATGAGCCAATGGCAACAGAAGAACCGTTTTGTAGCAAAATTTTACACCAGACAGTTTCGCATGAGTCGGCTTCGATGCTTATAGAATTGCTAGCTATGCTATCTTGAATGAGAACGAATACACCACCACCATGGCAATTACGGTCTTTCCTATATACGGTATAGCCAGACGGAAACATTTCGCTGTCGCTAATTGTGTTGTCGAGCCATGATTCCGTACCAATGACTAAGTGCGGATTTGTTGATTCTATCAAGGAACTGAACTCTATAGTTTTATTTTTGAGGCTTCTGCAATTTACTACAATACATACGAGATCGTGTTTGCCGGATGGCTTCTTTTTACGGTAAGCTGCATTCGTTAGTGGCTATCGAGTATCCCTGGTCACAGTGTCGGTTTCAGCATTATATACGAAGGTTTGGTTGCCTATTTTCATTTTATTAAAATGCAACTTGTATTCTGCTTTACGGTCTTTGGCGAACTGAATCAGTTTCTTTCTTGCCTGTCGAACTTTACTGGAATAGTCCTCACTCAACGCGAACTCAGTTCCTTTCAGCTTTGAGGCAACAGCAAGCACACGTTCTTTGTCTTTAAATGACAAAAACCTCAGAATTATGGGCCTTGCCTTTACCGCTGTGTAGCGTCCTAGCCTGTGAGCTCTTTCAATGGCAGCAGTGCTGATTGCCACGTTCAGTTTTTCGGAGCAAAAGGCAATCACTCGAGCCTCTGACTGAGCCCACGTTTCATTTACAGTATCTGGAAGGCCATAAACTATCAAATTGTTTCTTCTAGATCTGCCATCTAGGTCCTCATACGAGTCCCGTAATTTGGCGCAGGTATCAGCAAGATCTTCATTTTGAGCGAGTAGTTGCGTTACGTCATCCCGTAAAGGGGACACGTTATCTTCCACGAGCTTGACCTTTTCTGCCAGTTGCGATAGCTTTTGTTCGAGTGCTTGTTGGTCGGCTCGAATGGAACGAATTTCCGAAAGAATTTCAGTCTGTTGCTGTTGCATTGACGGTAGTGTCATGATGACATCAAACATTTCTTTTTCTTGTTGGGATGTCAGAAAAGGCCTATTACCACGACAACGCTTTTTGTCGCTTCATGTTCATGTTTTCTAACCGAACCGCATCCTTCGATGACTATGTTTCGGGTCTAGCACGCGCATGGTTATGCGTTATCAAGCGATGTCTTACGCGGCAGTGGTTAGCTGTCGTTTCTACTTACTAGGTCCCCCATAGTGAACGACTGGTAGTGAGGCACGTTACGGCCGCCTAATATTGATAACATGCGGTTACACAACGTAATAAACTTATACTTATAACCGTGTGATTGGAGGCCCAGTTTTTTCTGTTGTTTAAATCTATCTATCTATCTATCTATCTATCTATCTATCTATCTATCTATCTATCTATCTATCTATCTATCTATCTATCTATCTATCTGTCTGTCTGTCTGTCTGTCTGTCTGTCTGTCTGTCTATCTATCTATCTATCTATCTATCTATCTATCTATCTATCTATCTATCTATCTATCTATCTATCTATCTATCTATCTATCTATCTATCTGTCTGTCTGTCTGTCTGTCTGTCTGTCTGTCTGTCTGTCTGTCTGTCTGTCTGTCTGTCTGTCTGTCTATCTATCTATCTATCTATCTATCTATCTATCTATCTATCTATCTATCTGTCTATCTGTCTATCTGTCTATCTGTCTGTCTGTCTGTCTGTCTGTCTGTCTGTCTGTCTGTCTGTCTGTTCAGAGAGAGAGAGAGAAAGTGAAAACATGCCATGGTTGCCTGGTGGCCAAGGTGCTCGACTGCTGTTCCGCAGGTTGCGGGATTGAATCCCAGGCTGCGGCAGCCGCACTTTTAACGTGCATTAGGTGCACGTTAATTAACCCTGGGTGGTCGAAATTTCCGCAGCCCTCCACTACACCGCCTGTCATAATCAAATTGTGTGGTTATTTTGGGACGTTTAAACCCCAACAATTATTATTAGAGTGAAAAAGGTGGTCTAACCCGAAACGGTAAGGGTGTTGAATGGATCGCGTCAGATTAGCCAGTTTAAACCACCAAGCATGAAGATCAGGGTCTTTCATAAACCCCTCTTTCAGTCGCCACTCCGTTTATTTGTTTACTTATCAAAAAAACAGTCTATGCCGATCCATTCGGTGGTCCCGCCTTTTTATTCCCCCTCATATACCACCAAAACACATGCTCTACTAGATCTGTAGTTCACGAAGTTGGCATTACATTTCGTATCCCCAACCCTTTTGCCGATCGAGTCATTGTCTCTATATCAGGCGGCGCAGTGTGTCAGTTTATTTATGTTCTTCGTTCGCGTATGCAAGAACATATACGTCTATACATAGACGTCCAAGGGTTGGGGATGACGCGGCCATAAATCCCTGCAGCCTGGAGGTCGATATAAATTTGTAAAGGGAAGGGCGCCACCCCGTCGGGCTCGCTACATCTGACAGGCTCGTTTCGCGACCCTTTAATGGGCGCCGCTGGATATCAAGCCACGTGGGAGAGAGTCGCTCTGCTTAGGAGGAAAGAGCCGAAGATGGGAGAAGGAAGGCTGAAGTATGGAGAGGGGCATGCAGCGCCCCCTGGTAGCGTAAACAAGACCTCTCTGTTGATGCCGCACGTAAAATGCGTCTATGTAGCACGCATATTATACGACCTACGTTGCGGGGCTTCTGCCTGCTTGCGAGCTCAAGAGGACAGTTTTATAAACACTCGGCGGAGAAATGTGTATACTTTGCACCACGTGCATGGATCGGCAGTGCGGGCCGTGCGCATGCGCGTGTTATTCGGGGATCGACAGGGCCGTTATATATATATATATATATATATATATATATATATATATATATATATATATATATATATATATATATATATATCTACGTATACTGGTAGTGCTTTTAATGTGGCGAAGTATATCCTTCAGGGCTGTCAAGATTGCGCTGTTCATTTTAGCTTTGTTATTTGTGATGCGGTGGGATCCACCGAGTGAAGAGGTTTTTTTGTTTTTTTTTTTCAAGTTTGGTGGTGGATACTCTGGATATACAAAACAGGGAGAGCTGGGTTATGAAATTGCGCGTATGGTCGCACCTGCGCTCACTATTCATGCATTGTGGAAGAAGGGAATGGGGGACGGGGGTGATGTCACTGGCTTCTGTAAGCATTTTGAATGCATGAACCTGGGGACGAAGGAACGGGCAGTTTCGCGATTCCTGTTGACGCAATAAGTCAGATTGCAAACACTCACGGGGTCACCGAAGGCGGAAGCCGCGATCTTTTACTTCTCCGTCCATGCGTTGATGCTCCCGCGCCACCCGTCGAGAGCTTTCTGCACTAGATGTGGTATTGCCACGGCCTCCGAGATCGGAGGCAGATCAGCTGGGTTAGCATTGTCTGCTTGATCGGAAGACCTCAGCTAGGCTACAGGGTCACGAGATGACTCCGTCGTGTCAATTAAGTAACATCATGATGACGTCATATTTGATGTCACCAATTTTGGTTATCTGTGACATCATCGTTACGTCATAGGGTGCACGTGATCATTGCTCGCATCGCACTTGAACTGTGCTTGCAGCTCGTTACGCTCTCATTCGAAAGGGACACGAAAGAGTGTTGACGTGTCTCTTGAAAGAGTAATATACGTACCAGACCAGGACTCACCGAACGGATTAACTCGTACTCGTCTTCATTGGAGGGTACGATGCAGACGTAAATACAGGAAGCGTGTTTTTTTCGGAAGAGTGTGTATGTTTGACGGCAAGAACTCGTTCTTTTGTCGTCTCAGTGGCTCAGTGAACTCAGTGGCTGACGTGACGGTCACAAGTCTGGTACACACGTCTGGTTACACAGCACAGACATATCCTGTAGACACGCATTTACACTGTGACCGTGCTTAGTTCATAGACTGATTTCGAATGTTCCTGTTCGTCGCAGCCTCCTGGCGCATGTCGCTGCTGCTGGCTGTGCTGTCCTGGTGTGTCCTTGGCGGTGTCCTCGGCCAGGACAGCTTCTACTTCAGCCCGCAGCCGGCCGACGTGCGGGTGCGCAAGGGGGAGAGCGCCACGCTGCGCTGCGGCGTCTCCAACTCCGACCGGGTCGCCTTCCACTGGACGCTGGACGGCGAGCCCGTGCGCAACACGACGCGACGCTTCCAGCAGGGCTCCGACCTGAGGCTCACCCGCGTCGACCCCAGCCTCGACATGGGCGAGTTCCGGTGCATCGCCACCAACGTCACTTCCGGCTTCTCGTTGGCGTCCCAAGGGGCGCAGCTCAACATACTCTGTGAGTCTCGCATGCTTAACTCATTGTTTTATCGGCTCTGGTTACTGAATGACTGATGCATGTATTCGCATGTCAAGTGGGGAGTTTTTCAGCGGTGCTGCGAATCTTTTGATTTGACCGTTTCGGGCAAGCAAAAGCTATCGTCATGAACAACATATCTTACATAGCATCTCGCGTAGCCAAGCAACCTGTCACAGCTGCGCTTTGCATGTGTAGTATGATAGGCTATAGGTATGATCACTCCAAATGAGGGAACTTCAATTACGTTAGGTCTAATTAAGTTGAGCTTAATTACTTTAAATTCAGCATGGGCAAGTTTAGCCTACTTTAGCCTAAGTGAGCCAATTTAACCGCGGCTCAGCATAATTAAGCAAGCCTAGCCAAGTTGATCCTAAATAAGACCAATTATTGAAATCTAATTGCGAAGCCAATCCGGATTAACCTGAATCAATTTAAGTGTACTTTGCTTAGACAGGTTTGGGAGTTAAGCCGGGTTAATCTTATCCGAATCAGCATGATTTAAGCTTATCTCATTTAATCCTATAACCTAAACTGCCGATTCCGGCCCTCGCTCATCAAAAAGTCGTATATGTGTGCAGAATACGAAGCTGGACTGAGACAAATGCAAATTGTGTTGCTGTTAATTAGGCTCTGATCGGTTACCTTTTGCCGGACGAAGCCATGCTTGGTGAAGTCATGACGGACTAATTAAGCTAATCGCATCTATGCCCCGATTGAGTATACTTACTAGATTGGACTCCAGCTACGCTGTTAGTCCAGCCTTCCAGCCTTGTGCAAGCTGTCTAAAGTTTGTTCGCGACATTATTGGATACGCTTTGATACTTACTCCCTCCCCGTGTTAATGAAATTATTTCGTTGAAACATATTGCAACTGAAAATGGCGGCAAAGAATACTTATTGAATATAAAAAATAGAGAAATGCCCCAGTCCATGTCAACTAACTTGAAATTTTGTTGTGTCTCACGACATTTGTGTGCAATGCTTTCTTCACCGGCCAATTTCCACTGTAGCGCGGTGAAGGGGCCGGAAAGTGTAGGAATGGAATAGCAACAAGGTTCACATAAAAAAAATGGAGAACTAAAATTTCGCTGGTAGAATGGCCGCATTCGACGATCAAACGTGTTACTCACCTCAGAAGACACCTATCAACTCGTTTGCATATATAAAATATACGAAACCTTGTCGCTGATGGGCTATAGTTGTTTAATCATATCGGTAATGTAACTAGAGAGCAGTCGTTTGAACATCACTGCTGTAAATCTTCCGTGCAACGTAACATTGTTACATCAGATATTACGGTTATCAACGTATATCGTTCGTACTCCGTTTGCGCTGACACAATTGGTTCGTTTTATCCGATGAATTCTCCTGTTATTGTTCTTTATATCCGTTTTTTTTCGCTTTTTTTACCGTTTAATGGAGCACTGAGACACACAGTTTTGGTTTCAATGAACAACAATGCTATGCAGAATTGCTGGAGGCTATAGGCAAACACAGGCCGCCCATGCACGTCATGCAAGTACATGCACTCATGAACTCATAGCGCAGTGGAGGTAGTGCGGGGACCCTGGGCCGTATATTTGAATCTCATAGTCAAATGAAGTTTTGTTTTGTTTACCAGTCGGTTACGTGAGCTCGCAAAACTGTGACGTCGGCGCCGTGCTGGAGAGTCCAACCGCACTGACCAGCCGACACGAACTTGTGACGTGAGCCTGTTTACACAGCGCTGATGTCGGCGTCGCTAGGTACTCGCTCAGTCTCGCGGCACGCACTTTAAAAGTAATATTAAAAAAAAAAACATATGTTTCAGCTATCTTTGTCCTCAATATTTTGTAGATGTGTATACCTCCACATTATTATTATTTATTATTTAATAATACTGTCAACCCTCGCTTGAGGGTCATAACAGGGAGGGAGTACAATATGAGTACAAACAGAACACCACTAAGCAATAAAAACAGGAAAACAGAATGGGCAGTACTTCAACCATTACCAAAATAAGCATCAATTTCTCTGTCAAAAGTTTGCACATCGCTACTATTAATATCATGTTGGGGTAAAGAATTCCATTGTTCTTTAGCGTCCGGGAAAAATGACCACCGAAAGATGTCAGTGCGAGTGCTAAAAGGTTCAATGGGGGCATCATGATTCAATCTAGTGCTACGTTTTCCAGGAAGACGTATGTACTCGTCTTTAGGTATTTTGAATATCCCTTGGATTATACGAAATAATGTTTAAAGTTTTTGTTTCCGTCTTCGAATTTCCAGTGATTCTAAATTCCTATCATAAACCTCTCTCACTCATTAACTCGCCTTCGATGTTTTGCGTCAGCGCTCCTTTATAGTTCACAAAACGCGCGGAAGTTATCCGCGGACTGAGTCAACTGAAGGCGCAACAATATATCATTCGGACGCTGGCGTTTGCGTTCGACGGGTCGTTTGATCATCGACGCTGCGGGTTTTTTTTTATCCGCGGCCCGCAATTCATTTGCCGGAAACTGTTGTTTCCTCCCCATCAGTTCCGTTGCGGTTAATATTCATGAGCCACCGCGGGCGGCCCTCTTCGAAGAATTCTATTGAGGCTGCAGCATATCGGGCTGATCTATATATAACGTATAAGCGCAGCGACAGCTGCGTCTGATTGCCGCCCCGCGGCCGCGCAGCTTTATTATGCTTCGTCGTTCCTTCCTTTTTCGCGGCCGGAAGGAAGCGAGTGATAGCCCGGGCTATTGTTCTTCCTATTCCGTATGAATAATCGCTATAGTTAGGGCGAGTGTACGGGCGGTGCACATTTGGAAATGAAATTCGTACAAATGGATTCTTCGTAGTTGCGGGGCATCGCGGAATGAGAATGGCGTTGTTCGTTTAGTGTCTGAACGCCGAAACAAAAGCGGTGTTTCTTTTTTTCTTTTTTGTGTGCAGACTAAAGGGGGTCGACGCGTGGAATTAAGCGTGCGCGTCACCTAAACGACTACAGCGTACGCGATTTGGAAGCTGCCGTAATGAGGTGCAGTCTCGATTACAGATGAGAGACGTCCAGGCGTGTAATTGAAAACACCCGCGGCGTGTTTCAAAGTGAGAAAGACTTCCGTGATGCGGTGGGCGACAACAAGAGGGATGTCTTTAATGGGTGCGTAACTTAGAAAAACACTGTTTTGTTTCTTTGTTTTTTGCGGCTTAAAACTGTGCAACGATTTCGCCTCTATAGCGGCTGCTGATGACTACGGGCTGTTCCGTTTCAGCTGATCACACTTACGGTCCCGTGTTCAGTTACCGTCTGCGAAACGTAACTTAGAAGTGTGGCAGCTTGGGCTAGTTGCTATGGCATGACGATAGTTATAGCGCGACAACAAAATGTCGTGTCCTTCGTGTCCTTCTTGTCTCCGTGTCGTCGTTTTGTTCTCGCGCTATAAGTATCGCCTGTGAAAGTTGGATTATTATGTACAAGAAATGATTCTCCTGCCCCTTCTATAGCACATCTCCTGAAGCCTATACGCGTTATTTTAGAAACGCTAAAACCCATATTTTATTTATTTCGAGCGCACGAAACATACTTGCACTGGTAAGTAACAATACTCTAACGACCCGACTATCCCTAAAAATAAAGAAAGATAAAAAAAACATTCATTTCTAGAACGCACCGCTGAGAATTTGCCGTGAACCCACGCTTTTCGTATTGTAAGTCTGTATGCGGCTGTGTGCATTTTGTTTAAACACTGCAGGCTGAGAGATTAAGCTGCGAAGAGATTCAGCCTTTTATATTTTGTTCCGTAGCCCATACACACCTTATATCCAGTTCATGGCTCTACATGTTAAACCGTACAAGGAGACTTAATTCTTCCGAAATTCTCGCGCACTTAATTAACCAGGCTCCTGACAAATTTAACGAACTTCTATCTACATAGTACAAGCTGCAACTTGTGCAGGTCATTGTCCGCCTATATATCGCGACCCTTCGCGAAAGCTCCGAGCGTCCGTTTCAACCCAACTCTGCGAACAGACAACTCATTCAGCTCGTCGGAAAGCCGTGTGCGCGTTGTCAAAGAGCCGAGAGAAAGTGCATTTAAACGTCACGCGAAGCGTGCCAAGATAAACCCTGGATTAGCTTTGGCAGCGCAGCCATCGAATTCGGTCACGCGAACCGTCTAGCCGGCTCTCTCCCTAACACAGAGGCGCGCACAGCCGTGGCGACAGATCCCTGCACACATTGGGACTTCATCACTTTTCTCCGAGCATGCTCAGAGATGCACACGCTTCCGTGCTTCTCCTGTAACCCTTTCAACAAACGCGTTGCATTGTTGGTTCCGAGTTAGCTTATGCGTCTTTCACAACGTGCCCTGGTTTTCAGTTTCTTTCTTCGCTTCTTTCTTTCTTTCTTTCTTTCTTTCTTTCTTTCTTTCTTTCTTTCTTTCTTTCTTTCTTTCTTTCTTCCTTTCTTTCTTTCTTTCTTTCTTTTCTGTCTCTAGTTCTAATTTAAAAGGTGTGGTGCGTTTTTTTTTATGAACCGCTTGGTGCAGCTACAAGCGCGCCGCGCCGCGGCTAAGGCGAGCACAAAGTGGTTTCTCTGTTTCTCTATTACTATATGCACCTTCAAAACACGAACGGCCGGGTTCTCAGTGTGACGTTCTCAGTGTGTGGAGCCATGTTTTGTGGGAGGTTTTGTGGGACGTGTGGTTCTATAGTCGTCCCACAAAACATGGCTCCTGACACGTTCTTCGTGTTTTCGCTGCATGTGTGGCCTCAAAGGCACTCCAGCCGCACACACGAAACCGTTGAAGCATCTATATATGTAAAGAGAGAGAGAGAGAATAAGGGGAAAGGCAGGGAGGTTTAACAGGGCTGAGCCCGGTAGGCATCCCTGCACTGCATGGGGAAAGGGAAAGGGGAAGGTAAGTTATAGAAAGGGAGAGAAAAGGGAGAAATTGGCTGACTGTCGCGAGCGTTAATAACAAACATCTTAGCAAAAGTGGTTCACCAGACCCGGCAGCACTTACGTGTAGGAGTATCATATCGTGCCCAAAACGTATCCTAGTCAACATTTCTTCTAACCTATATATCTTTAGACTTTCTTGAATTGCGCGCCATGGTGCTAAGCCGTCGTTATCTGGTATTCAAAGGATACTTCGGCATGTCTTGATTGTCTCACCCACTCACTCACTGAACTCACTTGCTCACTGAGCTCACTCACTCACTGGACGCACTCACTCCGTTCTCTTCACTTATCGGCTGTTATCAGAACACAGTGGGACAATGACCCCGCCGCGGTGGTCCAGTGGCTAAGACACTTAGCTGCTAACTCGCAGGTCGCGGGATCGAATCCCGGATTTGGCGGCCGCATTTTCGATTGAGGCGAAGATGCTGTAGTTCCGTGGGTTTGGGTTTGGGTGCACATTAAAGAACGCCAGGCGGTCGAAATTTCCGGAGCCCTGAACTACGCTGTCTGTCATAACCAAATGGCGGTTTTGGGACGTTAAACCCCAAATTTGTTAATATCACAGAGGGACAATGAGTCCCGTTGCGTTCAGATAACGCGATCGAGTCCCACTCTGTCTAGATAATTGTCACGAAATCGATCAGGCGAACGAAACACACAAAATCCGTCCCATTGTCCGAATCACCATCGCAATGAATAAACAAATACCGTATAAATGGCCGTACCCATCGTTCCCCGGCCTGATCATGTATATAGTGATCGCAGCGACCTGCATCCCCAATATAGTGCCGTTTGTACGGAAATTCGTCGCGCAGTGTTCAAGATCGCACACGCTCTGTGTAATTGCCGAGGCAATTGTGTGGAACGTTACGGTTTTTTGTGTATACTTCTTCCGCCGCACTCGCTGCAGCAACGGCCAGAAAGAATCTGCTCTACGCTACCAAACCGCCTTTCGTCTACAATCGTTCTCTTCCAAGTTCTTCCCTATATGAACCAAATGGACTGCGTTGAACACAGAGAGAAAAATAATGCGTACTGTTCCGGGGAAGCTAAGAGAACAACACAGTGCGCAGAAAAAGAGCCGTACGGGCCCCACTTCTGCGGTTGCCGCCGCCTTCTTTCTAAAATGAGAGAAGAGTTCGCACTTCGCGCCCGTTCGTGCCCGTTCGTGCCCTGGAACAGTGTGCTGTGTGTGTGTGTGCCCGTGGCCGGTTTAGAATCGGACCAGTCGTTAAAAGCTCGTTATTCGAGAGAGCGCGTCGAGACAATGGGTGGAGAGCTATTGCAAAGAGGGCGCCGCTGCGCGCTTCAACGCCCTCGGCGGCTGCAGTTCTGGCCACGAAGAGAGGCACTTTGCGAGAGGAGTGCGCGCTTCGTGGCCTCTATATAGCACGGATATTGCTGCCGCCGGCGAGTCGCGAAGTGTTTTTTTTTTGTTTTTTTAATTCTTCATTCAACGCTTCGTTCGTCGTAGGATTCGAGAAGGAAAAGAAAACAAACATACACGAGAGGCCCTCGAAATATCGTTTCTGGTGGTCTCATCAGGTGCCTATACTAGATGCTTTCCTCTTTCTTTTCTTTTTTGTTTTTTTTTCTCGCGCCTTCTTAGAGATGAATCTTTACGTCATCTCTCTACAATCATTGTCTGTTAGGTTTTTAAATTGTTATTGCTATTTTCTTCTTTTTTTCTCCCGCCATCTTAGTGATGACTCCTTACGTCGTTTTGTCTAGTGTCACTGTTTGTTTACTTTTTTAACGCTGTTATGTTTATTACCGTTAACCGTGGCCCGCTGTTTGTGCAGTACGCGCCCGGAAAGCTTCCTGGAAGCGGTGCTCGAAAATTGAGGGCACACGGGCGTCCAGCCAACTCCTTTCACGACGATATGTTTGATAGAAGCCAAGAATTAAGAGCCCGACAGGCCTCCGTGATGTCATCTTTTCTCGCGTACTTTCCCGCTGAGTCGCCATTACGCGATGACGTAAAGCGTTTAAGGGGCGTGTGTTTAGGGCGGCCTGTATTACTGCGTGCCTCTAATGCAACCTAAGTGGTTTGCGCGCGCCAACTGCTTTGATGCGCTCATAGATGCCTTTATTTTTAGTTGCATAAAGTGGCGGAAATAATCTCTTATGCAAGTTACTGCATTGGCTAATGAGCTTTCTTGCCGACTTAACCCTGTGCATAGCCCCGCCGCGGTGGTCTAGTGGCTAAGGTACTCCGCTGCTGACCCGCAGTTCGCGGGATCGAATCCCGGCTGCGGCGACTGCATTTCCGATGGAGGCGGAAATGTTGTTGGCCCGTGTGCTCAGATTTGGGTGCACGTTAAAGAAGACCTAGGTGGTCGAAATTTCCGGAGCGTTCCACTACGGCGTCTTTCATAATCATATGGTGGTTTTGGGACGTGAAACCCCACATATCAATCAATCATTCACCCTGTGCCTATAAAATTGGAGTGCTAGCTTTGTAAAAATGTTTTTTGGTAAAGTATGTGTATACATCAGTCAGTGCAATGCTATAGGCTTGACAAAATTACGTGCAAATAAGCACTGGTCTTTTGTTATTATTATTATTATTATTATTATTATTATTATTATTATTATTATTGTTGTTGTTGTTGTTGTTGTTGTTGTTGATAGGTAAACACTCTATTTTGATGTTTGTGTATTTGTTACCTATACGTTATAGTTTTAAATGATCGCATAGGCGGTGATCTTCTTCGCGAAGCAGTAGTCGTAGAACAAGCTTTACAATAACGTTATACGCCTCCTCCTTGCAATATTACACAGTGCCGTGTTTCGGCAATACTGTAAAGCCGATTTCTTGGGGATACGGCCCCATATATAGTGTTTGTTAAAGTGCGCTTAAGCCACGTGACGGAACCAATGTAAAGAGACCACCTCTGCTCCTAAATGATGGCGTAACCGCTATCGTACGGCGCTGAAAGAGTCGCCACATGTATAGATATATATTTTAATGAAGGGCTGGAAGTGTTTGTCTGGCTTTTCGCATGACATGCCACTCCACGTGGTGGGTTTATATAATTATTATGGTGTATACAGCGATAA
Organism: Rhipicephalus microplus; assembly: GCF_013339725.1. Classification (NCBI taxonomy): domain Eukaryota; kingdom Metazoa; phylum Arthropoda; class Arachnida; order Ixodida; family Ixodidae; genus Rhipicephalus; species Rhipicephalus microplus. The sequence goes on from NC_051168.1 coordinate 78,902,778, forward strand.
ACACACTACGCATACAGCGACGCACGTAGCTGTTTACGAAGTTTCGTTCTGGCTTTTGGCCCGCAAGGAAGTCAGCAGCGCCACGTATAGCTTCTAAACAATCATTGTTGCTGCAAAAGACGGGTTGGGCTAGCGCTACGACTCTTTCGTATACGCTATAAACGCATAGCGGTCAGGTCACCTCGATGGAACAGTACATTGCGCCTAGGAAGAAGAAGAGGAGGCCATTTTGGCGTCACGTTGCCGCTGCAACTCAAAACGACCTCTGGCGGCGCCGGCCCCGCCGTTCCAGAGCTTTCTATAGCCGCAGTCGTATCACGCTCGTCGTTCCAGACGACCGCATCAATGGTGTCGTCTGCTCCGCGAAGAAGACGACGCCAGGGAGGAGAAGAGATCGTGCATATATCGTCGTCCTATTGAAAGAGCTATAGAGCTTCATTTTCTTGCGTGTTTGTGTATGTGTGTGTGTGTGTGTGCGGGGCCGCACGGCCCTTTGAATAGGTGATTTTCCAAGCCGCCATGTTTGCGGAGCCGTCGTCCTCCATTTCGGCGGCGTCAGTATTCGTCGGCATTCCTGTATAGTACAGCGTCGTTCGTGTCATGGGACTCCGCGTGTATACATACACCGAAGGAATTTCCTTTTGTCGTCGGTTGATGGGGCCACGCAACCGAGCGCTCAGCACGCAATGCGTCGATTCTTTTTTTTTTTTTTTTGCGTACGGGCTGATATAGACCGCACGCTCATGAAGCGACGCTGCAGATATATGACACTTTCGGCTTTGTCTTTTTGACTTCTTGGTCTGCGGCATGTGCTGGTTCTTCTGAGCAGTGCGTTATACGCAAGAGCCCTGTGCTATAGGAAGAGTAAGTGTGTGTGACGTAATCTTATGTGCACGCACGGTATACGTGATGGCGATACGTTGGGTGAACGCGAATGAATTGGAGAACAGCTGTAAAGTGAGCGTAGGCCTATACTTTATAACGTCGCGCGAAAAAGTACGCCCATTTTGCGTCCTCCGTATACAAGGGAACTGACGGAAGCAACAGTAATATACAGACCCGCGCGCGCCTCCGCCGAATTCGGCAACGGTACTGCATAATGTACGCTGCTGCATTGCCCTTATGCGTTGCATTTTGATGCATGGTCGGTTACGCTGCGAATCACTGAGTAGACTTTTCACTATTCTCATCCGCGATCGAAAAACAGTGAACGACGCGGGGAAGCTCTCGATTGGGTCAAGCGTGGCCACATAATTTTTACGTAACAGTAAACTCGAGTCTTATACGGTGCAGCAGAAGGAGTACTTGACTTATTACGCGAAAGCCGTCGTTGGTGCGAACCGATTGATAGCCCCTATAGTAACACTTTTGTGAGAACCAGGCTCGTAGCCTGGGAGAGGGGAGGAGGGGGGGCAAGCCTCACACCCGCCCCCCCAGAAGTTTGTATGGAGGGGGACGTTCTACTGAGAATAACAAGAATATGGTTTTCTTTTTGGGGGGTCATTGTGCAAGTGCACAAGTGAAAAAAAATTCTGACTGCGGGTCCGGTGAGACCGTTGTGTTACGTCGCGCTTTGAAATGTGCGATTATGTTGTAATAACAACGGCAAAGAAAGCGCTGTCGAGTTGCAGTATTGAAGTGCAGCTATTTTTCTAGATAACCTATAACATATATGTTCGCCTCGGTGGATCAGTGGCTAAGATGCTCGGCTGCAGACCGGGAGGAAGGTCGCGGGTTCGATTCCGGCAGCGGCTGTCGCATTAGGATGAAGGCGAAATGGTAGAGACCCGTGTACTGCGTCACGTCTGTGCACGTTAAACAACACTCGATGATCAAAATTTTCAGTGCCCTCCGCTAGGGCGTTGCTCGTAATCACATCGTGATTTTGGGACGTAATACCCGACACACTATATTAAAGCATAACATAAAAAACAATTATTGTAATAACATCGAGGGAGAGAGATGCAAGGTTATTTGCTTGGCTCTCACGGCTTTGCGTCAACGGATATGCATGCATGAAAACGAGCGCATATGTGTAAACGAAGCCCCGTATTCCCTAAATTTACATGCATTACATGTTAACCGTATACGTAACTTCGTTTGGTTCGATGCCACGATTGCGCCCAGAGTTGAATCTCTCTACAGGCCTGTTTCAAAAAAGTACGCAGAAGATAATTATCGTCGTCATTATTGCCCCGTGCAGGTGAACTGCACACCCCATACACAATATATATTCGTGGACTGCAGCCAGAAAAAGGGGAACGGTCAGAACCTCGAAAAACGGGAGATAGAAATACCATCGAGAATCGCTGAGAACCAGCAAGAGTGTGTTGTGGGCGGGGTCTTTTTTTTTTTTCTCTCGAATTCGAACCTCTTTCGGGAGCGCACCGCGAAATGCCGAGCCTCCCCTGCCGTGGTTGCATGGCCAGCGGGACCCTCTGCCCATCTCCGGACGAGATCTGCCCCGTCCCAGCCCTTTCTCCCTCCTTGTCGGCTAATGACATCAAGCCGTGCGGCACGAGCTCTCATCTTGTCCCACGGGTCCGCGGCTCGGCTTGCCCTTGGCTTGGCTGAGTCCGGCACAATGCGTCTGTGGCGGGCAGAGGCAAGGGTGAGGCCGATGGGTTGTGTGCGTGTGGACCAATGTTTATGATCCCCCCCCCCCCCGTTTTTGTCTTTCTTTATTATTACTTGTATGCCTCTCTGTGGTTAGAAGAAGACGGACCGAATGGGAGCTGCATGGGCGTTCTCTTTCGCCGTTTCGGTCTCACCTCCGGGGCGTCACGTTGCTGTTCTTGGAACCGTCCACGGATTCCTCCAGGCTGTCTGTGGCGTGGGAAGGAAGTTCCCGCGACAATTGATGCCTTCTTTGTTTGCCCTCGACACTGACTGAGAAACGGGCCACGGGCGTGACGTTACGTGATTCGCTTCCCCGTGTGATCGAATCGAGTGGAAAGTACAGTTTCACTTGTAGACTGACCACTTTTTGCGAGCGAATTTCACCAATCATCTCTGATAACTATAGCCGGAAGGGGGTTCTCAGTTAATGAGGCCGAATCGGGGCGCCTGTGTGCGGTACAGTGTAGATTAGTAACGATTGGACAATCGCCGACAGAGGTCCAGTGAGAGGCACGGCTGAGAAGTCCGAATCCCGAGGACGGGCTACAGTGACTGAAAAGGGTTAGCCTTAACAGCTCAAGCTCATGCCTATTTAGACTGACGCGGTCACAGACCTCCGGGCGTAAAGAATGTGGCCACTGAGATAAAAAAAAAATTATTTTTTTCTCTCAATCATAGAGTAAATTCGTCACCGAAATAAAAATTAATTATTTATCTCAATCATAGGGTGGATGCTCTCAGTAGCGATCAGCAAAATAAACGACCATGCATTTTTTTATGATGCAGTTGAAATCCTTCTCAACAATCGTTGTAACTCGACACGTGCAGTTTTGAAAACTCTATATTTATTCTTAACCACCTGTCCACATCTATCAAAACCTGCTTGACGTTCGCGTCTTCCTCTGATACGCGCATATTTCGCTCTTTCCCTTTCGTTCGAAGACCCGTTGTCCCCGTCGCTTCCAACTTTTCGCTTGTCGGTGCGCGTTCTTCCAAGTGCCTACTTCCGAGACTGTTCTCCTAATTTTGTTACCGCGTTCTTTTTTATTTTTTATTTTTTCTTCTGTCGTGGCATACCGTTATCGCACCGCGGACGTATCGAGTACACCGTGAAGTACGCCGAAGACTCGGGGACAGTGAACAAAACGGCAGAGACTTATATACCCCTGTCACACGGCCACCACCAAACTCCGTTGAACACCGTCAACGTAAATCTCCCCTAGGGGGTTCGACGGAGAAGGAGTCGTGGCAGTGTCACACGGCAATGACAAGGTTGTAACAGTTGCCGCGAGGGGGCTCAGCTGGCGCTGTTTGATTTTCGAATAAGTATTCTAATTTGATCCCTATTGATTTTTTTGTGAATCCTCGTTATGCAGTTTTTACAAAAAAGCACTATTAAGTAGGTATGCGACTAACAAACCATTAAAAACAATTTCAAATAAAAAACGCATTTGCTAAATGTAGTAATGCTGCTAGTGACGCTGGCCACATTGTGCTTTTAGTTGTTTTGTTGCCTGTGTACATGCCCGGTACGAAAGTTCTTATGCTTCACTGCCTCGTGAGCGCACATTTTGTGTTCTTCAGCCATGAGTGACACAGCGGACGACGTGAGGAAGTGGTGCGATATTGCGCTGGTAATGACGTTGATCGGCTGGCGCCGGCCGGCCCGACTCGCGAGGCACGGTTGTGTAGGGTATCGGTGCTGAGAGTAAATGAACTCTGGCGGGCGTCAGTATTGTAAACAAACACGCGTTGTGAATGAGTACTACAACGAAAGAACGTTTAATATTGCTAAAATGTATTATTCTTTCACTGCGGCCACTTCGTGCTCGAAATTTTTCTCTGACCTCTAGACTGCTGAGGACGAGAGTACCTCGTTTCGCTGCGAAGGGAGATTGTTGAACGTCCTTTGCGAAATGCTCCGTTCACCTTCGTTTGCGTAAGGGCGGCCGTGTGACACCGACCGCATCTTCGTTGTCGTAAAGACGAGGGAGTTGAACGGTCTTCACGGGTGCCCGTGTGACAGGGGTATAAGACACCGCGCCGCTCTTCGGTTTAGTGATCGGAAGGGGGGGGGGGGGCGACAAAAGATAAGAGTTCGGCGCGGGCGTAAGGCGCCGCTGGCGAGGCCCTGGTCCTGACCTCGTCGGCGTTCCTTTATCCGTCTGACCACTTTCCCGCCGGTCCCGTTCGTGCCACTTTTCTCAAGCACGAAGTGGAAGCCATAACATGCGGCGCGTCAAACGGGTTATCCCTACACATTTCTGTAGCTGTCCTCAAGCGCAAGATCCGCGCGGCTTCAAGCTTCAAAGAGCATGGCGCTGAGCCGTGTTCCCGCAAGGGCTGCAGACAATAGTGCCTCATCTTTTCTAACGAACTTCGCATTCGAGAGCGTGCACGACTCTTGACGGCCGTTTCTGTTGACATACGGGCGTTTTCCGAAACTTCCTCGCCGACAACATGTTCCGTCCATACTTTCCGCCTCGCTCGTTTATTTATTTATTTATTTATTTATTGCTAATTCGCATTTTCCATGCGCTCGAAGCTGTCGGTAGGCGCGTGACACTTCTGCACGACTTTACAGCAAAAGTATGCAGTCTCGTCATTCACGAGAATCGTGCCGCACGTGGAATAGTTGTATGCCGGTGGTTCAAACGAAAGAGCAGCCGTGCCTTGCAATGATATCTAGGGATTAATGCCCCGAAACCGTGGTGTTATTATGGGTGACGCCGTAGTTGAGGGCTCCGGAAGTTTCGACCATCTGGTGCTCTTTGACGTGTGTTGACAACGCTTTCTAGCGTTTCGTCTGCCTAGAAATGCATACCGCCGCGGCCGGCATCGAACTCGCGAATGAAGGAAGGAAAATAGGAGGAAAAAAACGGCAAGGAGGTTAACCAGCCTATAGGCAGCCGGTTTGCTACCCTGCGCATGGGAGGGGGATGGGGGAGATGAAAGAGAGCGACCTACGGGGGCAGCGGCCGAGCACCATGGCTGCTACATGACCGCGGCGGACAGCCATGCCTTGCAAGAGATGATCACTAGAAAAGACGAAAAGACGGAGAGCGTGAGAGAGATATACATAACCGTAAAGTGAAAAGTTTTAAACGACTAACGATGTCTAAGAGAAAATGTTAAATGCAGTGACATTAAGCAGAGGAGACCTTAAGTTGATTTAACTTGATTACGCGTTACTTGTGAAGGGTAAGTACGTATGAAAGAGGCAAATATAGGAGAGGTTGGGAAAACACCTGCGAGCCATCATGCCGCGCACGTTCTATAACTATAGTTATGATGGTGATTTATCACTCGCTTCTAGCTGCCGTGTTTACTCGCCGATTGCAAGCACGAAAGACGGTAAGTTGGGCCAGTTGGTTGGGATCCATCGTGAACTTGTTAACAGCGCAACACTTGAAACCTTGGGAAGGAGCAAAAGAGGACGGCAGAGACTTCGGGGACCCTCTGATGGCCGTCGCCCTGGTCACCACCTCGTCGGCGCTGCTTTTCCTCGGGTGCAGATTGCCGGAAGCACTCTGCATCCAAAGCGCCGTTCTTTCTTTTTTGCTTTTGCTCCTTCCCTGTCCTGTGTTTCAAGTGTTGCGCTGTTAACAAGTTCACGATGCAAGCAGGAGCTAGTGTTGTCTAGATTTTTCTTTAATGTAGGCTACTCACGGCTATGTGCTGCTGTAAGAGCTATGGCTACTTTTATTTTTGGTAATTGAAACACGAAAAAAAAAAAACTAGATGCAATATTATGTCGGTGCTCTTTTAATGACGACGTAAACACAGAAGACGTTTTTCGGACGACGTGGATAATAAAAATGTAGCAAGCTGCTTCTTCCAGTAGCGTTGCCGCCGTTGAGGTCAGCGCATTTCTTAAATTGTTCTGCACGTGTGTGTGTGTACAAATCGTCTTGCTTTACCTTGCCGGAGAAGATATGCTTTGGGCGGGTACGTTATCTCACGCCCTGTAGTGCAAGTCAACAAAATACAAGAAATAAACCGGAAAGGAAAATCGTTGAGACCGGAAAGGCGGCGTTCCAAAGAAGCCAAGGAGCCCCCGAATCGTGTTTGCGCAGTAGGAGGGTGGCGCAACCCCCTTTTTCGACCTCCTCGTGAGAAGAGGGGATCTTAATCAGGAGGCTTCGCAAGTTTCTTGCGGCGTCGGCAAATTGGGACTTCCCCCTTCAATGAAGTGAAGAATGTCTTCCTCCCTTCTTTCTCTCTGCAGGCCACCGGCCTTCCAATTTCTCGGGCTGCTCTCCTTATTGTCTTTGGGCCGTGTATGGAATCGAACCGACCATCTCTCCCCCCCCCCCCTCCCTTTTCGCTCTGTCCACAAGTCAGCTGGGCCATAGCATATACCCCCCGTCCGCTGGGGCATGGGCGGCAGCTTTCTTTACTAAGAAGCCCCGAAGACATCTCCACGTATATTCCTGGCCTCTGTTCATACCACCCAACCCTCACGAGGTGCCGGCCCGAAGATGTGGACAGCTGTGGCAGCACTGCTTGTACACTCAAGTCCTCTACTCTTGTCGAGTGTAGGTAGTTGTGTGCAGCACGTGCACGCCTGTAACGAGGCTTTTCGTCAGCTTTTTCGTAAATGTGGCAGGGATACGTAGGAGCATTCACTATACGGCGCAATCCTGGGACCTCTGGATCAAGCGATGCGATCGACTCATTTCCATGTCCGCACGTTGACGCATTCTTTGTGCCTGGTTGTGGTGGCAAGCATGCGCTGTATAGAAAACCACGCTTGCCTGTATAAAAATTATCCAATGTTCTAAAGCGCTGTGTGTGAGTATTTCGAGAGAGCAAAAACACCGGTATGAAGGTTTGCGCACTCTCTTCAGGTGCTCCTTTCGGCGTTTTCGACTAAAAAGTTGTTCATGCTCAGTGAACTCTTGTCTTCTTGAACGAAGTTCCGCCAGGAAAAGAAGGGCTCAGTCGAAACGTTGGCCCTAACGAAACACCCCGTGTGCGATGGCATCTAATCTTTTGAATATTCCCCATCTTCTCCTTAATTTCTACCTTGTTTGAATCACACTGATACTACATACTCAAAGTTTATTGCATGGTACACATCGAAACTGCTGCCGTATAGATATGCATCGACAAAACGCCCTCACGCATAATGTATTTTCGCAGCGTGGCGTACGCTTTCACTTGCAGCAGGCCCTTTCGAAATGTTCCGTACTTCGCAAAGCCTGCAGACTACATGGATGGATATCTAGATAGATGCTATGAGCGTCCCCTTTATAGAGGAGTGGTGACCTGTGCGCGCCCAAGTTCGCGAAAAATAATAATAAAATACTAAGTTGGCCTAGCACCTCGTGTACTTCAATGAAGTCAATCTTTCTGTGGAAAGAAAAAGGCCGTAAGTGCGGAGCCCAACTCTCTACGCTTTTCGAAAGACTGACCCTATTTCTTCTTGCCCTTAACTCTGCTTTTCGGCGGCCGATTCTCTAACCGTGTCTTACTTATTTCTATCGATGACTTGTTTACCTTTCCATTGTTGTCCTTAACGACCAAAGCTTTGAGCGGGGTAGTGTCCAAACACCGGGGTAGATGTCTCCACATTCAATTACAACGTGCTTCGTTTTTTGCTTGGCTTCCCCACAGCATCACTGCAGCGCTATCACGAGCGTCACATACTCATTGATAAAGAGAAAGTGCTGCGGACGCCAGCAGAAGCGTCGTCGACATATGCTATCGACCGCTCATTCTCTGTCACTGCGTGCGTTGACCTGCAGCGCTTAGCCGGGGCGGTGCATCGACAAAAAGCGCATCGAGCCTTTCATCTTCGCCGTAATCCAACTTTCGAAATACGCGCGCTTCCGGCACCCTGCACCCAACAATGCGGGGTGCGCCGAATAGAGAGCACACTCGCGGGACAAAAAGGTAGGGGAACCTCTTAATCCAGCTCCGTTGTTCCTTCTGCGTGCGGCTTGCATGTGGGCGCGTCGAAAGGGACGAAGCCGGTGGAAGTCGAAAAGGGACCTCCGGTGGCTCGTGCGTTGGCTTCGCGGCTTGAGGGTGTGCCAGGCGGTTTGTCTTCTTGCGCCGTCTCGCAGTGTCTGTTCCGTCTCAAGGACCTCGGCCCGTCGCCCTCCTTGTCGCCTCAGTGCGACGAAAGCGATAGAAGTGATCATATGTATTGAAGAAGACGTCATCAAGGCGAAGGGGGACTCTTGCAAAGCGGATTACACGAGCACGCTGTGGCAGACGTTACGATGGGATTATAGGCGCTCACGCGACTGGCCTTTTGTGGCGTAACAGAGGCAGCGCGTTTTGTCGTTACTCGTCGCTTATGCGACTTCATTCCGCATACTTGGTTCGGGGGGAGAGTGCGAATAATTTTTGACGCTCTTCTCAAGCACACGTGATTTTGTTTTTACAGCGAGAAAAAGGAAGCTTAAGTACGCTGGCATATGTTCGCCGAAAGCGTCATCGAATTCCCTAGCTTAAGACTGTCATCATCGGAATCCGCTACTTCTACAAATTTAGTCCGCAGCGGTGGTGTAACCATTACAGTGCTCGGTTGCTGAACTGAAGTTCGTGGATTTGTAAACGATTGTTGTGCCCTTACCAATTTAGGGACTACGCTTATTTGCAAATGATGCCGTAAGCGCACCGGCCCATGCCTTAATTGCCCTACACTCTAAAAAAAAGGGAGCGAGAATGGAGAAACGGGCTCCGTTTCTCCTTCGGCGCAGCGACTTCCTCCCTTTTGGGCGCTTTACCCGTCGCGCCCTCTCGCGGCAAGGACCAAAGGAGCAACGTTCCTCCTTCAGCGTTCAAGTTACTCCTCAATCACGGGGGTCTTGCTTGCGCGCATGCGCACGCCAAGCCTATAGCCGCCCGCGGCCAGTCGCGAGCGATTGCTTTAACCTAAGATTGTTGTAAGCAATGCAGGAATGACGTTTTCTTTTGTTTTATTAGTATAGAGTAAAAGCCTCTCTTTTTTTTATCGTCAGGCACTCGCACGATGCTCCGCACACTTCCATGTGTGTCTCGTGTTGTTTCATACTACCAATTTGTCACGAATACAAGGAGCTCTGCTTCCCAAGCAGTCTTGCTTTATCGATTACCTTAGAGTGTAAAAAAAAAATAATCATTTTTTTCGGTGTCGACATAGTTGGTAAGCCCACGCATTTTTAGTTTCGCACGGCACCAACAGCACTCATGAATTCAACGAGGCGTGTAAAAAAGCATCACACTTATTTTTTCAATAGTGTAGGAAACCTGATACCACTCTACAGTCCATGCGTGAAAGTACGATCATATACAATTGATAGAGTTATACGTGCCACTACCACCATATGGATGTTCTTTGCAGTTTACCCCCATTCGAATACGGCCGCCGTGGCCGGAAGTCGTACCTGCGTCCATCAGCATAGATAGTCACACGACACCCAATAAGGCTATGCTACCCCGGTAGGTGAAAGCACAAAGGGAAACAGGCTGCGAAGTTTCACCGAGCGTTTATTCGCCAGACTAGATTACAACCATCAGAAACTTTTTAAACATCATCATAACTAAACTTTTGTGAAAAGTGAACCAATGACTTCTGTAGGTTAAACCAAATTCTCAATCGCATTCGTTTTGAATTGCCCATGCCAGCACTCAGAAGTAGGAAGGAATTATGCACGCGAGCAGTATGTCTTTCTCGTCCATGATTCTCCTTTGTCGTGAGAAACTCAACACAAAATGCACTTCTAGTAGCAGCTGTGCACAGCAAGTAAGTACTAACGCTCACTCACCTTTGTGAAAAGAGTATTCCGAATCCAGAGTAATAACCACCACAGCCACAGCGCTAACAACAAAATTGTGGCACGCACTATGATTGCAAGTTGACACGCGAGGCGAATCGCGAGAGGCATCTGAAGCAGAAAAGTATGCAGGCACAACATTCTATAAAGTTATAGTAAACTTGCGCACTGCAGCGATAGTTCCTCCACTCAAGTATGAGAGCTCCCGCAACGCCAACAGCCACTGTCATGGCTCACGAAAAAATACCGTCGGATGCGAGGTCATCGCTTATTTATCTCGCAAGACCCGCGTTGTAACGTACGTATACACTGCTAGGACGGTCGTTACCGCATTAAAACATTGTCATTGAAGGGCTAGTGGTGTACTATATCCATGGCTAACGGCCACACTTGTGGTACGCACGTAAAAAGAATATATGCAAACGTTAAGACGAAACAACTAAACGAGGTCGACGTGACCACAGAACACCTACCACGACGAAGACAAAGTTTGGTCTGCATGCTGCGCCCTCTCCAAGTAACAAGAAGAAAAAAAAACGTGACCTCCGAAATGGCTAACGCGTGGCAAGTGTTTGCACTCTCAGAGGCTTCAAGAAAAAAAAAGTAACTGTGGCAGTGGTCGACAGATGGCGCAGCGTTCGAATTGCCGTGGGCATTCTAAGCACGGCTTGGGCATCCGCCTTCGTGAAAACCTGATAAGCTCTAGTAATTATTCCGTTCATTACTGTGCAACCATTGATTAACTAAGGTTTACCTAAGCATCAGATACAATATATTTACGTGTGCGCATGTTGTGGTATTGATAAAAAACGTGAAAAAAAGTGTAAGAAAACCTACTTGTAACCTCTGCCACTCAGGTCAGTTGAAATTCATCGCTATATAAGCTGGCGTGCTTTCACAGTAGAGTGTGAGTAAACACGTCGAGGTGTGAGCCGTTGATTTTGAATGGTTGATTGTGCTCTTGTTGCGTACTTGTTAGCGTATACGCTAGTGTACTTGTTGCGTACTATTTGTGTACTATATATGTGACCATGTGTGCATGTGTAGCTATATAGATTGCATCAGCACATAATAGGCTTTCGGTGTCCGTAATGGTCTTGAATGGGTTGATGCGTAAAATATCCGCAAGGGAGCCGTGATAGTGGGTAATAACAACAAACGTCGCTGCAGTCAACTTTTTTTAACTTTGGTCAATCCCTCCAGATGGCGTCACCTACCACCTACTTCATTGCTTTGACGCTCTCACACCTCCAGCCATTTATATATCGTTGAACATCTATCTATCAAAGCTGCACTACGGATTCGGAATGGTTTCGCTGCGATCGAGTTTACGGTTTGGAGGCACATCTCGTGACCTGCGGACCCGTAAGCGCATGGATAACGTCGCTACACTATGTGAATCTGCGAGAAATAAATACAGCAAGCCTAGCATGCACGCTTCAGGTGAGGGCTCTGCAGAATCCGTGTCTTTCGGAGTGAACGTGGCTTCGCTGACCGAACGAAACGTACTTGCTCCATCGTTCTCTTTCGCGATGTGTTCACCGCCACAGGTTCGTCTGCTTGTTTTTATAATAATTTCGTTCAATATCAAGCTCAGCGGGACCGTTTTTTGTAACTTTCAGTGCCGTGTACTCCTTACCAGTCGAGAATCGTTGCATTTGCTAAGCCTACTCGCTTCGCCGGGGGGCAGCCATGTTGATTTTCATAAGGAGGAACGTGTTTCTCTGTGGATGAGGGAGCAACGTTTCTCTATTTGAAGACGAACATTGGGGACATCGCCGTTCCTCCCTAAATGGAGAGTACGTCACTCCATTTTTTTAAGAGTGTACCATTCTCACAAATTCTATCAGCTATAATCACCTCATCAATCCTAATTAACCGCATTAGCACACTCACAGTGGTTCCCGTGGCGTTCTTCCGACCGTCGACACTCATTGAGTTAGTATAATGGGCCGGAAACTGTTATCCCTACGTGGTATATCCAGGACACTTCCCCCCTCCCCGAACGTGGTTTTCTCTCCTCAAATGCACGATACATTATCGGTAAATGCTGTTTCCTCTCTCTGCCCCTCGCTGGCGCCTTGCTTTCTCCTGAAAAATTTACGCCTATTCATTTCTTCCGATCCATTGCCCTTGGCGCGGTCCCTAACCCCCTCCTTGACACTCTGAAATTGCCTCACAGGCACACTTTCCACTCGTGGCAACTAAAGTTACTTCGTATGACTATACAATAGCGTATATACAGTAACACTGGAGTTATTGCATGTAGTAGTACATCTACTACTAGTGTTACGGTTTAGCCAACTCTACTAGTGTTATCTAATGTGGCTGCACAGCCATTTACGGTAACACATATTTTACCTTATATGGCTCATAGATGAGACATACACTGTAACTTTAGTGTTATTCTATATGGCTGTGTAGCCATAACATAAAGGTAACACTACTGTTACGGTATATTGCTGTTTAGCCGCATAGAATAACACAAGTGTACATGACTTCGAAAAAAGGCATACACATCGACAATAATTTTACCCGTATATGGCTACTGCAACAGAGTTATTGTATACGGCTCCCAAAAAAGCCATATACAGTAACTCTATTGTGGTCACTTTGTCGAGTTAAGCCGTGCGTGCGTGATTTAACCTCGCGTTTTTCCAACGTCAACCCCGACGTACAACCCTCTCCGACCCGACTCTGATGCATCTTCTCGCCTTCCGCGCGTTCGGAACTGCGCGTCGTGGCCAGCGTTGTGTGTGTGTAGCCGGAGAAGAATGTGCTGCCGCTTCGGTAGTCAGGACAAGCCGAGATATTTACAACGGGGCTCGCGACATAGAGCTCCCCGACACGGCGTGCCAAGTGGTCAGTTGCGCACACCCAGAGACAGGAAGGGGCGACTTGGCTTCTAGCTTCCGAGGAAGAGGAGGAAGAAGAAGCGATGGGGGGCGAGTGAGGAAACAAGCTGGGGGCACCCGTCGTTAAACGAAGCGTGATGGGCGCGTGTTTCTTTTGCTGTTGTCTTTCCTCCACCCTCCGTCTCGTTCTTTGTTCTCGCCCTGTTTTTTTCGCCGCCTCGCTTTCGTGCAGTCAGGGTTGCCCTTTCTTTCTCTCTCTCTATTTATCGTTCGCGCCCTGGGGATGATGCACCCCATCGCGAAGCGGGAAAGACCGCCATCTCAGCAGTGGCCGGACCTTGCAGACGAGTTCGGGTGCCAGTTGTCCAGGGTTGTTAGGAAGCCGCAGCTGAAACGTTTCTTCTTCTTTTCTTTTTCTTCGTGTAGGGCCTAGTTAACGTTATATGTTACGACGCGCGCTTTTGAGGAAGACGCCCAAGTCCGCCGCGGTGGTGTAGCGGTTGCGATGCTCGGCTGCCGACCACAAAGGTCCTGGGTTCGATATCGGTCGCGACCTTGGGAATATCCCCTGCACAGAAGGGAAAATTCCCTGCACCAAACATCACGTGAAGTCGTTCCCTCTTCTGTAGTAGTAGTAGTATAGTAGTATGTAAGTAGCCACCTCTAGTGTAGGAATTACTCACTAGATGGCGTTGTGTTTACTTGTCCTTGAAAATAATATCACTAGATGGTGTTAGTGATTTTCGTATAGTTGACGACTGAAGAGAATAAATGGCGCTCTTATTGAAAGAAATTAACAGCATATCCATGGAGTGAAGGACGATGAGTGTGGCGAAGCGTCCGTCCGATGCGTGCTCTAGTGTGGTATAGGAGCGGACGAACGGACGGGCGCTTCGCCCCTACTCATCATAATTTGCTCCGTCGATAGGCTTATAATTTATTTTTTATTTACCTCCTTTATTTTTCATTTCCCAATTAATTTTTTCTTGTACGTCTTTTCGTTATCATCAAAACTAACTTTTGGCTTTTTGTAGGCCCGTGTGCTCAGATTTGGATGCACGTTAAGAAACCCCAGGTGGTTGAAATTTCCGTAGCCCTTCACTACGGCGTCTCTCATAATCATATGGTGGTTTTGGGACGTTAAACCCCACATATCAGTCAACTTTTGGCTTCTGCCCTATGCCTTTATCTTTTTTTTATTGCTTTGAGCCCGTTATACAATAAATGTGTGTATGTACTGAACTTTTTCGCGAGAATTTCTTATTTCGCTGTACGCAAATCTTCTTTGAGAGTTGGGAAATCAAAAACAAAGCAAGCGAGCTTTGCTCGCTCGCTTTGCCTTTGTCTCTGGCCTTCCGACTCTCAAGTATGCGCGCACAAGTCAAGTTTTGTGACTTGAAGGCGGTCGTAAGTGAGAGTTATATCGCACATGCGCTCGCGAAGCGTCATGTTGAGGTCGACTGCAGATCCCCCCCGCCCCTTTTTTTTTCGGTTCTTGCCCCAAAAGCCTCACGTCTTGCAGCCGCGTAGCTCGAGCGCTGTCTGTGGGCTCTTGCGTGCAGTTGCGGTGGCGTGATGGGCCGTGTGCACGTGCCCGAGTTTATTTATGCGCGGCACGCGAAGGGTTCCTTCGTGCCTCGGCCGTGCGTGCACGAATGCAGCACTCCCTCGTATATACACCGCTGTGTATACGGCCACCTGGCGGGCGCGCTTTGTGTCGCCCGCGCAGCCGCGCCGTTTTGACGCATATACAATGCGCGTTTGACGACTGTGTCCGCTTCTATAGCAGGGTGAGGAGCAAGTTTTCTGGAGGAGCGCCGGCTCGACATGTGGCTTGGCTCTGGCTTCGTCTTATATACTTGACCGGTGCAGCTTGCCAGGCTCGGCGCGGTTAGAACGCGCAAGGTGGCGCTGTCGACAGTGTGTGTGGCGTTGCAGGAGCGTACACAGTCTTGCTCTCTGATCATGAAAATACCGCGATGCTGGGCTGGTGAACGAATGTCTTATTTTGTATTGCAGTGAACTGGGCTAGTTGGTACTGTTATGCCAGCGAGTCCTCGTCAAACGTCCGTGCCTCTGAAAAAGGCAATCTGGGTCAAGGCCAGCCCGCAGTCCGCCTGGCGCGATCAACTCGACGGCGTGAACACGCGCGGCGCTTCTCTGGCCCACGTCCATTGAGTCAGCTGCGCACGTGACAGCGAGCCGGCGTCCTTGTGTCTGGTGGTCTGACGCATGGCGCGGCGACCCCATTGGAGGAGTCTGCCCTGACGACCAGCGGCGCTTCTGATTGGACATTTTGGTTTGACCCGGTGTAAATAAAAGAAGCCCTGCGGCGTGTCGCGATCGGCGGTCCTATGAGAGAGGGGTCCCCATGTCGGAGAGCCGACATGTCAGCGGTCTCAGGCGAAAAGTTGACCTATGTATTAGAGAGGAGAGCTCGGCTCTTCGAGTCTCTGTCGGCCCCAGTGCCGAAATTGTAACGCCTCTGTATATATGCTGTACATAAACCTTGTTTAACTCACCGTCGTCTCGTCCGCTCGTCTTATCAGCTCTGCGCAGAAGCAGTCGCGGGCTGAGAAACATACGCTACCAAACGGCTGGTGACCTTCCCGGCGGAGTTGAAAGCAGTGGCGCCTTCGGGGCCGTGTTGGCGTCGCCGTCTTTCGCAACAGTGGTGGCTTCGGCGGGATCGGTCCATCTTGCGCAACAGTGGTTGGCAGCTGCGGGATCGGCCGGCGTCAGTGACATCGATGCGGTGAGTGCCTGATGTTTTCCCCTCAGTTCACCAGACTACTCTAGCTCAGGTTGTAGTAGTTTAGAGAAGGGCTGTGTGAAGCATTAGAGTGAGCTTTGATCGTTTCAAGCAAAGTCGAAGTGCTTTGAAACCAAAGTTAATGCGGAGGGGGTAAACACGGGAGAGTGAAAAGTTGCTTGCGCGTCTTGCTAGTTGACTTATAGTGGGTACGGCAAGTAAATTGTTAACAGGGGCAAACAGCAAGAGGCTAGTGTGAACGATGGAGAACCTTAAAGTGAAGGAACTCATCGAAATTTGTGAGGAACTCGGCATTACTTTGGGCCGTGCGAAACGAAAGCAAGCGATCCTTGAGATCATGAAGGATGAGGGAGTGTCGGCTGAGGAAGTCGATGAGGCCTGGGTGGATATTAAAGCACGCCGCGAAGAGGCTGAAAGGCGCGAAGCTCGCGAAGAAGCTGAAAGGCGCGAACGTCGCGAGGAGGCCGAGAGACAGGAGCGTCTCGAGTTGAAACGACTAGAATTGGCAATCCTACAGTGTTCGCAGGCGCCTAGCGTAGCTTCTCCAACAGTTCAGGTCAGCGGTTTTAGAATTCGGGACCAACTGCCACCGTTCGTAGTAGGCGAGGACATGGCGAAGTATCTCGTCAAGTTTGAACACGTCTGTGAGCGAAACGCTTTGGAGCGGCCTCTTTGGGCGCGGAACCTGCTAGCTCTTCTTCCCGGCGAAGTGTCCGACGCGATAACTTGCTTGTCGAGGGAAGCGTTTGAGAGCTATGACGAGGTTAAGGAAGTGCTCTTGAGACGTTATAAGTTGTCACCCGAGGCTTTCAGGCAAAGGTTCCGGTATGCTAAAAAGGGGAATGAGTCACACGTTGACTTCGCGTTTCGTCTTAAAGCCGATTTGATTGAATGGCTCAAGGCGAAGGTGTTTATGACGACCGCGATAAAGTGGTGGAATGCGTTGCATTGGAGCAATTCTACCGCTGCATCGAGGAGGATGGCAAACTTTGGCTGCAGGACAGACTTGGGAAGTACGGTTAAACAAGGCAGCAGAGTTAGCTGAGGAGGATTATAGGCGCTCACGCGACTGGCCTTTTGTGGCGTAACAGAGGCAGCGCGCTTTGTCGATACTCGTCGCTTGTTCGACTTCATTCTGCTCGACGCTACTTGGTTCGGGGGGAGAGTGAATAATTTTTGACGCTCTTCTCAAGCACACGTGATTTTGCTTTTTTACAGCGAGAAAAGGAAGCTTAAGTACGCTGGCATATGTTCGGCGAAAGCGTCATTGAATTCCATAGCTTAAGACTGTGATAATCTGATACCGCTACTACTACAAATTTAGTCCGCAGCGGTGGTGTAACCATTACGATGCTCGGTTGCTGAACTGAAGGTCGCGGGTTTGTAAACAATGCCCTTATCAATTTAGAGACTACGCTTAATTACAGAAGCTGCCGTAAGCGCACCGGCCCATTCATGCCCTACCATTCTCACCAATTTCATCAGCTATAATTACCTCATAAATCCTAACAAACCGCATTAGCACACTCATAGTGGTTCCCATAGCGTCTTTCCGACCGTCGACACTCATTGAGTTACTATAATGAGCCGGAAACTATCTGCCCTACGTGGTATAGACACTTTCCCCCTCTCCAACTTGGTTTTCTCTTCTCAAATGCACGCTACATTATCGGTAAATCCTGTTTCCTCTCTCTGCCCCCCGCTGGCGCCTCGTTTTCTCCTGAAAAATTTACGCCTATCCATTTCTTCCGTTTCATTGCCCTTGGCACGGTCCCTAACCACCTCCTGGACACTCTGAAATTGCCTCACAGGCACACTTACCACTCGTAGCAACTAGAGTTACTGCGTATGGCTATACGGTAGCGTATATACAGCAACACTCGAGTTATTGCATGTAGTGGTACATCTTACTAGTGTTACGGTTTAGCCAAAACTACTAGTGTTACCCAATGTGGCTACACAGCCATTTACGGTAACACATATTGTACCTTATATGGCTCGTAGAGGAGGCATATAGTGTAACCATAGCGTTATTCTATATGGCTGTGTAGCCATAATATAAGGGTAACACTACTGTTACTCTATATGGCTGTTTAGCCGCATAGAATAACACAATCGTACATGGCTTTGAAAAAAAAGCATACACAGTCACAATAATTTTACCCGTATATAGCTACCGCGACAGAGTTATTGTATATGGCTCCCTAAAGAAGCCATATACAGTAACTCTATTGTGGTCACCTTGTCGAGTTAAGCCGCGCGTGCATGATTTAACCTCGCGTTTTTCCAACGTCAACCCCGATGTACAACCCTCTCCGACCCGACTCTGATGCATCTTCTCGCCTCCCGCGCGTTCCGAACTGCGCGTCGTGGCCAGCGTTGTGTGCGTGTAGCCGGAGAAGAATGTGCTGCCGCTTCGGTAGTCAGGACAAGCCGAGATATTTACAACGGGGCTCGCGACATTGAGCTCCCGGACACGGCGTGCCAAGTGGTCAGTTGCGCACACCCAGAGACAGGAAGGGACGACTTGGCTTCTAGCTTCCGAGGAAGAGGAGGAAGAAGCGATGGGGGGCGAGTGAGGAAACAAGCTGGGGGCACCCGTCGTTAAACGAAGCGTGATGCGCGCGTGTTTCTTTTGCTGTTGTCTTTCCTCCACCCTCCGTCTCGTTCTTTGTTCCTGGCCCTGTTTTTCGCCTCGCTTTCGTGCAGCCAGGGTTGCCCTTCCTTTCTCTCTCTCTCTCTCTCTCTATTTATCGTTCGCGGCCTGAGGATGATGCAGCGCGATGCACCCCATCGCGAAGCGGGAAAGACCGCCACCTCAGCAGTGGCCGGACCTTGCAGACGAGTTCGGTTGCCAGTTGTCCAGGGTTGTTAGGAGCCCGCAGCTGAAACGTTTCTTCTTCTTTTTCTTCGTGTAGGGCGTAGTTAGCGTTATATGCTACGAAGCGCGCTTTTGAGGAAGAGGCCCAAGTCGGCCGCGGTGGTGTAGCGGTTGCGATGCTCGGCTGCCGACCACAAGGTCGCGGGTTCGATGTCGGCCGCGACCTTGGAACGATTCTCTGCACAGAAGGGAAAATTCCCCGCACGAAACATCACGGGGGGTCGTTCCCTCCGGTGTAGTGGTAGTATAGTAGTATGTATGTTGCCACCTCTACTGTAAGAATTGCTCACTAGATGGCGTTGTGTTTATATGTCCTTGAAAATAATATCACTAGATGGTGTTAGTGATTTTCGTATAGTTGACGACATAAGCAAATAAATGGTGCGGTTATTGGAAGAACTTAACAGCACATTCAGTGAGTGAAGGACGATTAGTTGTGGTGAAGCGTCCGTCCGATGCGTGCTCTAGTGTTGTAGGAGCGGACGAACGGACGGACGCTTCGCCCCCCACTCATCATAATTCGCTCCGTGGATATGCTTATAATTTATTTTTTATTTACCTTGTTTATTTTTCGTTTCCCAATTATTTTTTTCTTATACGCCTTTTCGTTATCATCAAAACTAACTTTTGGCTTTTTGTAGGCCCGTGTGCTCAGATTTGGGTGCACGTTAAAGAACCCCAGGTGGTCGAAATTTCCGTAGCCCTTCACTACGGTGCCTCTCATAATCATATGGTGGTTTTGGGACGTTAAACCCCACATATCAATCAACTTTTGGCTTCTGCCCTATGCCTTTATCTTTTTTATTGCTTTAAGCCCGTTATACAATAAATGTGTGTATTTACTGAACTTTCTCGCGAGAATTTCTGATTTTGCTGTACGCAATTCTTCTTTGAGAGTTGGAAAATCAAAGACAAAGCAAGCGAGCAAAGGCTCGCTTGCTTTGCCTCTGTCTCCGGCTTTCCAACTCTCAAGTATACGCGCACGAGTCAAGTTCTGTCACTGAAAGACGGTCGTAAGTGAGAGTTACACCGCACATGCGCTCGCGAAGCGTCATCTTGAGGTCGACTGCAGACTCGGCCCTTTTTCTTTTTTCGCTTCTTGCCCCAAAAGCCTCACGTCTTGCAGCCGCGTCGCTGGAGCGCCGTCTGTGGGCTCTTCTTGCGTGCAGTTGCGGTGGCGTGATGGGCCGCGTGCCCGAGTTTATTTATGCGCGGCACGCGAAGGGTTCTTCGTGCCGCGGCCGTGCGTGCACCAATGCAGCACTCCCTCGTATATACACCGCTGTGTATACGGCCACCTGGCGGGCGCGCTTTGTGTCGCCCGCGTAGCCGCGCCGTTTTGATGCATATACAATGCGCGTTTGACGACTGTGTCCGCTTCTATAGGAGGTTGAGGATAAAGTGAGGAGCAAGTTTTCTGGAGGAGCGGCGGCTCGACATGTGGCTTGGCTCTGGCTTCGTCTTATATACTTGACCGGTGCAGCTTGCCGCACCGAGCTTGCCAGTCTCGGCGCGGTTAGGGCGCGCAAGGTGGCGCTGTCGACAGTGTGTGTGGCGTTGCAGGAGCGTAGACAGTTTCGCTCTCTGAACATGAAAATACCGCGGTGCTGGGCTGTTGAACGAATGTCTTATTTGTGAGTGCAGTGGACTGGGCTAGTTGGTACTGATTCATTACGTCACAGCGCGACAAGAACGAGGGAAAAAAAAATTGCTAAGACACACATATACGACAGGACACAGCGCTGGCTGTCAACTGAACATTTTTAATTCAAGAAATGCAATATAAATAACGGAATCTCTACATAGATAACAACAAAGACAGGTGCATCGGCCGGCCGTCTGTCCACCTCCATAACAGCGAAAATCGTACTTGTGGAATTCCGATGAGCTACAAGAGGACTGACTCGTGGGAACAGAAACGAAGGTTCGGCCCTTCCTATTGGCTATTTCCCGATGGACATCTGGTCGCCGCCATCTTGGGTTTCTTGGCCGATGTTTATCTCTTTTTGTGCATTGCGATGTCAAACAACAAGGCAATGAAATATCTTATGCACCAAGCCAACCGTTTTTATGCATATGCGTCCAGCGTAACGTTGTTCGTTCAGTTGTGAGAGTGCATAACGCATAGGTTAATAGCCCAAAATGGCGATACTCGAAAGCGTCCTTAAAGTAGTTTGTCTATCTGTCGTATGTGCGCCTTAGTGTTTTTGTTCTCGTCCGTTGTAAAATAATGGATCTTTTATTGTTTTTGTTATCTCGTGACGTCAGTTGATATAGTCTAGAGACGTTGAATACACTAA
The DNA here is from genome assembly GCF_013339725.1 of Rhipicephalus microplus. NCBI lineage: Eukaryota > Metazoa > Arthropoda > Arachnida > Ixodida > Ixodidae > Rhipicephalus > Rhipicephalus microplus. The sequence continues at coordinate 78,923,975 of NC_051168.1, forward strand.
ACGCAACCGTTTTCGTGTGTATGCATGCGTCCACCGTGGCACTGTTAAAAATACGAAAAGCCCAGCATGGCGGCAATGAAACCCGTTCGTGAAATAGTCTGTAGAAGGCACCCGAATCGGCGGTTGGTATTAAACATCAAGCATAAAATGAAATGAAAAATTCTCTGCCGATTTAGCGATATACTTGTAGAGTGGCTGCTTTCATTGCAGGCAATGGACATTGCAGGAAGGGCTGAATGCAGTCGACGAATTGATTTCATTGCAACTGAAATCAGTTCATGAAGTTTGTGTGGCTATAAATAGTTTTCCCCAAAAGCTAAAAAAAAATGCTGTATCTTGAATTCGGAACTGCACAATGCGAGAAGAGCAGGAAAGGGCAGGTTGCAATCTGTACTTATACATCTGAGACATCTAAAAGAATTGCCTTCTTTTTTTTTTCTTTTTTAGAATGGTGCAAGTTGCGTACTCAGAATACTTATATAGGTTCTGGTTAGAAGTCTGTATCGGCTGCTGACCCGCAGGTCGCGGGTTCGAATCCCGGCTGCGGCGGCTGCATTTCCGATGGAGGCGGAAATGTTGTAGGCCCGTGTACTCAGATTTGGGTGCACGTTAAAGAACCCCAGGTGGTCTAAATTTCCGGAGCCCTCCACTACGGCGTCTCTCATAATCATATGGTGGTTTTGGCACGTTAAACCCCACGAATCAATCAATCAATTAGAAGTCTGTACAAGAGAACTGGAGGCTTCGTACATTCTTCGAAAGTTCCTTTAACTTAAAAGCCTTCCTTGAACAGTCATTAATATCGCTGCCCAGTATGGCTGTAAAACGTTAGACTTAAGACAACGGCAAAAGATTGCAAACTAATCTCTGTTTATCTCTTGCTCTTTTTATTTCTTGATTTTGTAGTTTTAGCTACACTGGCCTCGCTGAGCCAATTTCGCGTGGCACTGGTCTGCGCATGCGCAATGATACTCCGCCGCCGCCGGTGTGCGCGCAATTCGATGCTCTGCGCAGACGATCAGTGGTGTCACGCACCGGAGCCGGCACCTTCCCTCGCACTCGGCCGCGGCCGCGCGCGACTCACCGCCGCCGGTGTGCGCTTTCCAGAGGAGTGCCGTCATAGCCTTGGTAGACGTATGGACGCCGACGCGCGCGCCTTCCCTGGGCAGTCGCCATCTGACACTGCGCTGGAGCCGCTTGATAGCGCCTCTGACTGGCGTTTCCCACTGTGGTATAGCCATGGAGGAGAGTGCAAATCCTGCTCAACGTTGCAGTAGAGCGGAGAAGCTTAACTCATCGGATCCCGAAGTAGTTGCCCGGCAAAATAAATATACACGTGCCACATAATACGCATACCGTGTGTGTGTCATTGGAACAGCTGTAAGCATGATATCTGGAAAGCTAAGAATAATCAGCTGAACCTTTGCTAACGCTACGTATATCTTGGCATAGCTGAGCTAAGCCACTGCCATTTTTTTTCACGTTCGCTCAAAAAAAGTTCCTGAATCTTGCAGGGATTGACTCACCGATTGCTTCAACACACAGTGTAGGCAGGTTTCCCAGTACTCGAACTGTTATAGCGCATTGCAGTAGAGAAAAATGGCTGAACAGACTCGTGTCGGTCTGCTCGGCAATTTCTTCTTTACCGTAGTGCGTTATACCAATTCAAGTATCACGAATCAACTTGCCCGATCTTCAACACTTGCAGGTTTCCCAGTGCTTAAGACTGACGACATCAATTTGTGTAACATTCTACCGAACGTTCCTCACCTCTTATTTGTCTTCTTTTTTTTTTTTCTCGCCTCTATTTCTAATTTCGTTACCTTGTTCTCGCGCAGCACGCAGGCTTGTGTACCGCTAATAGGCCTCACGGCACTGCACCGTACTATGCGCGACAGTGCAGCAAAGAAAGCCGGAGTCCAGCGCCTTCGCGCCGCCTCTCGACGGGCGCTTGCTAAAGCGGTGCTGCACTGCGTAAAAGAGGGCAGCAGGCTGGCATCTAGGAGCGGCACCGCGTGGCCCGGCCATAACTCATCCGGGGGCTGCGGGGCAGGAGGCAAGGCCTCGGAAGCTTGCGATCGTAGAAACCGGCGGCGGCTGTCAGCCGTTGCTGCTTTGCAAGCCTCGTTCGCTGGAGCGGCGATGCGCGCTCCTCGCCCTCCGCTAGATGGGCGGCTCAGCTGAACCGGCGGCGGAAAGCTGCAGCCGAGGGTCGCGCACGGCTTGCTGAGTTGAGTAGTTTTACAGCCGGGGCTGTAGTAGCGAGCTACGGCGACGCGCTCGCGTATGTGTGTGTACGGTGTTGAGTCGTGTGTTGCGAACTCCCCCCCTCCCCCCCAAAAAAAGGAAAGGTTACCCGTCTGCTCTCAAGAACCGTGCACTGCTTGAGGCGGCTGTACGGGAACTGTTCGAAGGCTGTCACATCTATTACGGCGAAAGGCTTGTACGCATCCGGCGGTGTTTACACGAGTTATTAACAAAAAATACGTCTTCACGCGATGACGTCATCGTTCGACGTCGTAATTACGTCATATATCGCTGAAATTCGCCGTTGATGTCGATGATGGCAAAGGCAACATATGATGACGGATGCTATTACGATGTTGCGTAACGTTACGTCACACGATGCCGTCATCAAAACCAGCGGGAAACTTTCAGTGGGAGAGGGGTGGATCATGTTCTCTGCAATCGACGTAAAAAAAAGAAGCAAATGGCTTTCACGTGGTCCTGCGCGAGTGCAAAAGGGACCCACTAAGTTTGTTGAAGTTCTTGCGTGACTCATAGCTATACGGACGCTGTTCTTTCTTGGCAGCTGGACTAAACGTCATTGTCTGAACCACTCCTTTTCTGCCGATTCCATTAACCTGATCCCTAAGGCGCTGTCTATGTCAATAGGCTCATGATGAAAAAGAACAAAGATAAAAAGATTGTTTTCACCTTCCAGTGGTCTTAGGCAAATGCATCAAGAACCGAGTGTGTAACCCCGTGCATATAGACGGGACACGCAATAAACGAGGAAAACATAAGGGCGTCACGGCATCAGCACAGCGAAACGCCCCCAATGTCAAGTTCTTCGCCAGTACACTTGCACTCAGTTTTTTTTTTTTTTTTTGTATGCACGCTTCTTGTAGCTTTCCGCCCCGTCTATAAACGCGCTGTTCCACGCTGAGTATGCACCAATTGCCCACTAACAAGCAGTGTTGCATGCAAAAACCGTGCGGTTTCTTATTATAGCGAGTCATTTCTGAAGACCAACACTGCTGATGCAACAGCACAACTATTCATGGACTCTGACGACGGAATCGTATTGGTGAGCTATTCTTCGTATATAGTGCTGCATGCATTCGAATCACGGCGCGAGACATCTGTTACTTTTAACAGTGATCTGTGAGGCGCGGCGCCGGCTGCTGCTGCCCTCTGGTGCGCGTATTTTGCCCGTCTACGAGCGCCCCCTGGCTTCACCCGATGGTTAGGCGCGCGTTTATGGTTCCAGTAGGGAGTATACGTCTTACGAGCGGGTTTTCCGCGCGTTGAGATCAAGCCACGCGTTCGAGACGACTTCCGTTCGCTCTCTCGCTCGCTATGCGCTTTAGAGTCGGATGGAGTTCCTCTCCCCTGTCCCCTGCTTGTCGCGTCTGCTCCGTTTACTCGGAAAACTCTGGTTTAGTCCGTGGAGGGTTCGCCCGGCTGTCGTTACAGTAGACACAAAGCTTGCCGGTACTTCTCCGTTGCTCTGGCAACGTTTGCATATTCGTTTTGGCTTTTCAGTTCCACGTGTTAACGTGGAAACGTATACTCTATGCCTAAGATGCAGTGTCTATCCACTACCGTAGTTGTTGATTCGTCATCGCCTAATAATATCACGGAGGAAAGAAAATATGTATGCCAAAAAGAGGTATATGGTGCCTTATAACAATAAAAGCAGCGCTCAGAATACTTTGCATGGCCAGCCATCATAGAGACTGGGTCCATGTAATGTGATCAAGTTTATTTTCGTCATTACGTTGACGAAGGACAGCGTTAGTTGCAAACTTCTCTCCACAAAGGGAGCTTGACAAGAACCCAGGTATGCAACGTGAATATAAGATCAGGGGACAATCCACAGAAACAATATGTAGAAAACTCAAGCAGCAGCGCCACGTGAGAATACGTAAGGGAAATTTCCACTTAGGAAATAGCGAAAAGCAGTCGCAGCTTGCTCTTCTGCGCTTATCGGATGATTATGATGGCGGTGGTGTTTATTGGTGCAAACGCCAGTTGTGGCAGAAGTACATGGATACGGTTTGGCGCTATGCTTTACTCCGAGATGACACCCGAGGATGTCCGAACGGCTTCGCAGGCCATCCATCACACACTTGTCTCTCGCTGTGCGACCCCTCTTCCCTCTGTATTTCCAACACTGCAGCACTAGTGCAGTCGGGCGGTGTCGCATGTGCTTACCCTGCTGGATACTGGAATAACAGAGGCGTCGCCACGTGACACTGTAAGCACAAAAGCTTGTCGTCGCCACCCCGTGGCGGCGGTGGGCTGTTATTACAGCGCCAACACTCGGACGAACCTTATCGGGGCGGAGGTGATTTAGAAGGGTGTTATATACTGACCCTGAAGGGGCGGACGCCCGACGTAAAATTGTGTACGTCTCGTACGTGCCAAATCCGCCATGTTGTGCCAATTCGCGCCTATGCAGGCGTCACGCTACATTTACCGCTCTTCCGACCGAAGTAAAGTGTGGGATTGGGCTAGTTGGTGATCCATATAAAACTTAACTAAAACTAAAACCATATAAAGGAAGCTCCGACCGAGCTTCCTTGCAGCTGAGGGAGTGAGATTGCCCAGATGGGGGTGGCGGGACGTCCATAAAGTACCCAAACGCGCGGGGCGACTCTACGAGTGTGACGTCATACGGCTATAAGGGATGTGGGGAGCTCTCGAACCGCGCGAGAGGGCCATCCCGATCCCGGGCCCCTTAATCGTGCTTCGCCGTATAATTTTCGGCCTGAAGCTTAGTTGTGTATGACCAGCGCATAGTGTGCGGTACTTCACGCGTGTTCTCGGATATACGGCGCGAGTTTTTTTTTTTTTTTTTTTTTATACACCTCAGCCCCAATCCCGAGTTGGATGCACTGAGAAACACGTGCACATCTGGACCCTCAAATACCGCTTTTACGTGTGAGCTACGTTTCGGGTATACACAGTAACACAGTCCGTGGCTACGAAAATGTCGTCCATGATGTCCGTGCGGGAGATACGTAAGTTTTGCCCCGTTTTACAGGCCCTAGAGGTCACTTTGTTGCCGCGAGAAATTCAATAAAAAAATAGTTCTTTTTTATAATGTTGATGGCTGTACTGAGGTGATATACCAATTATAACATACCTTTTTATTTTACAAGACAGTGGTCAATTCGCTAGTGACCACATATGATCAGGTTTATCTCACAAAGGCTCCTTTTTAATACCTTGATGCTTGATGTCTGAGACACCCTATGTAATGGCAGTACTGGCTGCTTTGTTACTGTGTACATCTTTTCCTTTAGAGGTTGACATGCTTGTTCTATTACTTGCAATAATTTCACAGATAGTTTCCATAGTGTACGTACGAATTCGTTTTTGAATACATTAGCATCTGCTCCTCTTTATAGCAGTGCTAGCTCTGAGCCAAGGCCTCACTGATTCGCCTTCTCCCACGCACGTACAATCTCCCGGAATACCCGCGTGTCCAGCGAGTCCAAAATAGCTGTGGGGGTAGAGCTTTGATAAACATTACGCGATACTTTCATGGCCGCAGGGAGTGTAGGGAAAGGGCAGACGGGTAGTAAAGAGTCATAGTGACTTTGATAGCAGCAGCGTCTCGTTTAGGATACTGGGAGATTTTACTGAAAAGGGCGTTCACGCAGGTCACGTTTTTTTTTCTTCTTCTCGTGATACGACGACGACAACGAGAGTCAACGAAATATGAGCGGACTTCCAGTAGCAGTCTTTTTGGCTGGCTTAGCGAAGCGCGACGCTTTTTGACTTCGCCCAAATGTCCCGGCTTCCTATTTCCTTTTCTTCCCTATATACTTATTTCGCTTTCCCGGATATCGCTCGGTCAGGACTCGCGCGGCGCTACGGTCTCCGTAATGGGCGACGTTTCGGCGGCGATCAGCCCGCTCCCCTCTTTTCCCGACAGCGCCGGGAACACACGTGATAGCGAAACATCCCTAGCTGCTTATGGCGCTCCGGGACCGTTCGGACCTCGGAATGGGGAACGAAGGGATTTGGGGGAAGGTGTATATACGGTTGCGGAGCGAAAGGCGGGTGGAGGGGAGGCGCGTAAGGTGCTTTTGGCGATGCGCGGGGCTTCCTTTCCGGAGATCGAAGGGAGATCAGTGAGTTCCAGGAGAGATCAGGGGAGGAAAAGCCATATTTTATGCCCGAGGAGAAGCCATTTATGGGACACTTACGCTATGACCGCGATCGCTGGCCGCGCTTACATTTTGATTTTTTTGCTTTCCCTATTTCGAACGCGTTCGGGTTTCTGTTTTGCCTTAGTGTATGTACGTGTTTTCCTCTTTTTCTTGCCCATTTACGCACCTTTTCATTTCGTGCGTGTAACATTTTTTTTTCTAAAAGGAAGCGCCTGTCGAGAAACAAGGATATGGTTCCCACGCGGAAGATATCGGCTGACCACGTCGCTTTGCGTATGGTATAATATCGGCGCTCGCGTTATAGCTTACGCGCTTGATGAGTTGGGCCCTGCAGTATCCCCTTTTTTCCCTCCCCTTAGCTCACCAGTCGTCCTTCTTCCACGTCAAACGAGACATCTTTAGCAGTCCGTAGGAGGTCGTTCTCTGACAGCCTCTTAACATCTTAATCTTTTTTTAAATAATGTAACCTTTTGTAAATCCAACTCCTTATGTAATACCTCGAGTGTGAGGTTTTCAACAAAATTAAAGTGAAGTGAAGCGTCTCTGACGAAGGAAGTGACGTACGTGTGGGAAATCAAGAAAGGAAGCCGAGGGAAGCATCACATTTGCAATTGAATGGGGGAGAACAGGAAGACGGGAAGCTTTATCGAAGTCAAACGGGAAGAGGGCCCACTTTCCAGTCCCTCAGGAGGGAAGGTTTAGATACTGAAGTACGTGACAGAGTGCGTTTGAAATTGTTCAATTAAAGTTTGCTTTCGTGTCGTGGAATCTCGTAGTCATTCTTTGTCACTCTCTTTTTTTCCACATGACGTTTTGGTTCTACTTCGGATGCGAAGTACCTTATAGCGTCCCGGCTTGTGGACGTCTGAAGTCTTCACGCCGTTTCATGTAGTCGGGGCCCATCTCAACTGGGTATACGGGCCCCCCAAAAATGTGGACAATATCCCACTGCTCGTCACTGGTTCACTATAAAGGAAAAAGGCAACAGCTAGCCATAGCCCAACAAATAGTCGACGACATTATTAAAGCTCCTCCAATGCCCTTTGCTACATTCTTCGCCCCTCCTCAGTTTTTTTTTTTGAGGGTAATGAAGGCGAACTGACGCAAGTGTCACCTGTTTTTGTTTTGTACTTCCAGAAGACTTCCTTTTTAGTTATTTCATTTTTTGGACAATACAAGTGCATTGCTCACGGTCAGGGCAAAATTAGGTGGTTTGCCTCCAGACGAAATCCTGCTCGTGCTGGGCGTAACAGCGGTAGTGTTAAATTAACATTCACAATATACAATCGAAGAAAAAAAATTGCATTAAATATACATATTCACAAAAAGCAGCCATCAGCTTGACAACAGAACTCTGCACTAGAAGATGCCTAGAGCAACAATTAATACTATTTGACACAGTTGACCGATCTGCGCACAAAAAAAGCAAAGAATAATAAGAAAATTATGTGAATGCCCACTGTAATAGCCTCTAACGTCTTTTTTTTTTCTTCTCGTACATACAGCTCGCCCTGCCGCGGTGGTCTAGTGGCTAAGGTACTCGGCTGCTGACCCGCAGGTTTCGGGATTGAATCCCCGCTGCGGCGGCTGCATTTCCGATGGAGGTGGAAATGTTGTAGGCCCGCGTGCTCAGATTTGGGTGCACGTTAAAGAACCCCAGGGGGCAAAAATTTCGGGAGCCCTCCACTATGACGTCTCTCATAATCATATGGTGGTTTTGGGATCAATCAATCAATCAATCGTACATACAGCTCATCCACCTGCCAGAGATCAAGTCAGTCGGTGGAACAATTGTAAACCTACTACCAAGCTTCTCTCCGGCTCGGTTCTCTACACATGACGTCACTCCTCCCTAAACAAATGCGTCATCACCGCAAGAGTGCGCGCGTGAAGCCGCGTTATCTGAGTGCACCGCGCGACTCCCTAAACGCGCCCGCCGCGACCCCCGTGAAAGGAGGGGAGGCAAGGTGTGACGTGGCGACATGGATATTTATCGCCATGTATCAAGCTTGGAGACAACTCAGAATGACTAAAAGCAAAAAAAAAGTGCAATAGGGCCAACAAAAATAGAAATATAAGGAATTGAGCTGGGCTTGGTTTCTCCAGCCCCCAAAGCGCTTGCCGTTGTAAGCCGTCGCACTGCTGCGGGTCAGCCGAGGGGCCTGCGTTGAATTGCCGGCGTGCATATCGCCCCGACTACAATGGCCTCCCTCGATGATCGTCCATCACGTGTTGTGTCTGTCCCCACCGGCATCGGGGTACTCGCTTCCCAAACTGTCACGTGACCCTCTTCTTTTTTCATCTCCTATGACTTGGCATGGTGCCAGCTTGGCTTGACTCGGCTCGGCTCGTCTGACGACCCCGGCGGCCGACGACGTGCGCGACCCCGTGGAGTGCCTCTCTTTAACGGCCGTCGTCCCTCGATCTTGTGCGTGTTCGCGTGGTGTGACCTGTGTGCGTAGATGTATTGATAGGAACGTGAGGTGTCCTTCCTGTCTGGACGCCTGTTGCGATGCGATCCGCGTGACAGGTCCTCTTCCCGCATGCTTCCTTTTCGCCTCTTAGCCTCACCGTCGGTTGTCCCTGCTTCCTCTGGTCTGCTATACATTGGCACGCGCCTATGCCGCTCGTCATTCTCGCCCTCAATGTCCAGCATGCCTTTTACCCAGCTTTTCTCGTACCTCAGCCTAGGTAACATTTGTTCGTTTCAAATTGTACGTAACATGGCACAGTTTTGGTAACTCATGAAACAGGAACTGCTAAGCTATTGATTGCTATTGGCTTAATTCATCGTGCTGGAACAAGAAAGAAAAAAGCATACCTCTTGCGTCGTGTCATCTTTACTCATTGTGGATAAAAATGGAGCTCTGCATGTGAATTCCGCAACCGAAACGGTGGCCATGTATCCTATATACGATGGGAATTGAAATTGTGATGTATAGTGGATCACTCGCCTAAAATATTTGACACTCTGGGCAATGGCTTTGTTATCGCAGAACTCATATCGAGTGGCATTCGATTGGCGATTCGAAAAGACGAAATAATGGCGCGTCGCCAGAACTAGCAGAATTAAGGCCGCAGCTCAGAATGTTACAAGTTGCAGTGGTGATGGCATAACGGAGAAGGTTTTGTGTCTTTGTGGTTCTTGTGATCATTCCTTGTAATGCAAAAAATAACAAAAGAAGCAAAAGCTAATAACAAGCCACAGTGTGATGACGTTGAATAGGCTTGGTAGGCGATATAATTTCGACCATTGGGGGCCCTAAACGTGTGTACACCTAAACCGAAGTATAAACACGTTTACTAATGTATTTCGCACGCATCCGAACGGAGCCACTGGGAACTTGCAACCTCGTGCTCAGCAGTGAACCTCGCGTAAAAGCTATCACGCCTTGGTTCTGCTCTTTATGCGAATCCGGCCTGTGAATCGTATACGCGTTCCCGTCGCGACAGAATGTCGCGGAATCCGGCAGCGGCGTCGCGTGATCGTAGGACATTACGTCACTGAGGAGCGTCGCGTCACCGCTCGATGTGTGTGCGCGTGCGTGTATAACGATTTGCCGCCCTTAGAGACGGGCACTGAGCGGAAGACAAGTAATGTGATCGCGTATATATCCTCTTCGCGTCTCGTTTCCTGTCGGCGCGCGACGCGACAGTAAAGACGCGTAAACAAGCTCCACGGGGCCGTCTCGTCAAATATCCGGACGTCAGGGTGCTTGCTCCGCTGTTGAGATTATTGCGTCGCAAGTAGCGCTCTCGTTTCCTTACAGGGTCGACTGTCTGGAAAATAACGGTGTCTGGGAGGCGCGCGTATGCAGGATGTCCCACATAACTTGAGCCAAGAATTTGACAGTGAAATGCACTTATGAGGCGAATCGAACCAAACGCATACTACTCGCACTAGCTTGTATAGGTACTCAGGCTAGTTTTTATTTCTCACCAAACTAATTCATCAACAATTCGTATTACTTATTTTTTAATTATGGGCTGGAAACCCAAAATATGAACACTGGTATGTAGAGAACTTTCAGAAACCATCGACTAAATAGTTTTCTGTACGATATGTCTCGCGCTGTTTTTTTTTTTTTCCGCGTTGTAAAGAAAGCCCGCAAGACGTGAAAAGAAGCCGTGTGACGGACCGCGAGCGCACTGCTATAGTGCTGCTATAGGCTTTATTTACAACGCGGAAGAAATAACAGCGCTAGACGTATCTTACGGGGAACAGTTCAGTCGGTGGTTTATGAAAGTGCTCTACATCTCAGTGTTCATATTTTAGGTTTCCAGCCAATAATTTAAAAATACGCAATTAGAAGTTAATAATCAATTAGTATGGGGAGAAATAAAAAATAGCCTGAGTACCTACAGGCTAGTGTGAGTAGTAAGCGTTTGGTTCGATTCGCCACTGAAGTGTCTTTCATTTTCAAATTCTTGGCTCAAGTTATGTGGGACACCCTGTATACCCTTGCATATGTGGAGCCTTCATAACGGATGCGGCGCGCACATAAAGGCTCCCTACCCTTGCAGTATTTGAACAATATCGCGCGAGCGTTGACCGCCGTGAATGACAGCGCCTGATATAGGTGAGAAGTAGCGATATTTTGTACGTGATGCGCAAGTGCATATAGAGGGTGGGTTCCAATACTCACCGTAGACGGCTAAATAGACAGCTAAATGGACGGCAGCCATCTTAAGTCCCATTCCGATTCTCACGTAGCCGGTGTTACGACCGGCCCTAGGGAACCAAGCAAGAGGAGTTTGGGGGAGAACCGGTTCTTGACCGACTGTGTCGTCCACCCCCACCTCCCCATTCAGGCTCCTCCTCTCGCCGGGAGAACTCCGGAATCTGCTGTGCGTTCGTGACCATGTTTGGGCATTTTTTTTAGGGCGCCTTGACCATATATGGACATCGTGTTAGGTTGTGCCACTCCATGTGTTGTGAGAGGTGTTTCCCCCTCCCTCGTGGCCGAGGTGCCGGGGACACCGTATTGGCTGACGATGCGGACAGTGCGCCCAGTGTCGGCAACGCGGCGCTATAAAATGCCGAAGACGTTTTGTATCTCTCTCCTCTTCTCTCTTTGGATCAGTTGATCACTTCTCAACATGTAAATAAATCTCTGTCGTTCGTTCGGGCGCTTCTTTCTCGCTGAATTGTTGGACGATGGATCCTGCGACGGGGCCAGCTACCGAAAACGAGACCGGCAGGACCCGGAGTCCCAACAACTGGATGGCAGCGGCGGGATGCCGATAACCCCGAAAGCGACCACTGGACGGAGTGAGCCCGAAGTCCAACAACGGGACGACAGGAGAAGGATGACACGAGCTCATCGACTTCCAGAGGGAATCGAACGGCACTTCTGAAAGGCATGACGCCGGAGACATGACTGCGAACTGGGTGAGTGCCGGCTTTCTCTGTTAAATTTTACCAGGCATTTACTCTATGTGTTAAGTAAAAGCTGGTAGAGAGGGGCTGTCTTGGTCATTGGGTTAACAGGTAACTTGCGTCAGGCAGAAATTGTGTGATAGGTTGGTTAAGCTCTTTCTGTCAGTGGCGTCAAGGTTAACAGTGACAGGGCAGGATTCCGTGTAAAAGCTTTTGAAGCTTTATTTGTAGACTAAGTTAACGGAAAACTTGAGGCAAGGCAGGTATCTAGAGCTGTCGTTGCCGTCAAGGTTAATTAGTGGCAGGACAGGAATCTTTGTGGAACAGAGACAGCGGTACTGGAAGCAGCCATGAATCTGAAATCCCTGCGAAAGTCCATGTTGTTGCTACTTGCAAGGGAGTTGAATCTGGAGGTGTCGGACTCTCAAAGAAAGCCAGAGCTGATAGAGGCGATTCTCGCATTGGGGGCGGAGGATGACGAGCTGTCAGAATGTGTCGAGGAGATTCAGGAGAGGCAAGCGGCAGAGGCCGAAAGAAAGGCGGCCGTGGCCGAGGCCGAAGGAAAGGCGGCGGAGGCCGAAAGGAAAGCGGCAGAAGCCGAGGCAGATAAGATGCGAAAGCACGAGCTTGAAATGAAGCGCCTCGAGCTAGAGATTAGCCATAATAGTAGAGCAAGAGGCAGCGAGGCATCCGGTACCGCAGAGCGGGTCAGGTTCAAAATGACGGACCTAATGAGATCGTACAAGCTAGGGGAGGACATTGGGCTGTTCCTCGTCAACTTTGAGAGAACTTGTGAAAGGCAAGGTTTCAGCCAGGATACATGGCCTCAACGCTTGTTGTCCCTACTTCCGGGGGAGGCCTCAGAAGTAATCGCGCGCCTCACGAAAGAGGAGGCTGACGAGTACAGTGAGGTAAAGTCGAGCCTTCTCAAGAAATACAGGTTGTCAGCGGAAGGTTTCAGACAAAAATTTCGCAATGCCGTAAAAGAGAACAATGATTCATACCCGGAGTTTGCTTACAAGTTAATGGCCAACATGGGGGAGTGGCTCAAAGAGGCAAAGGCGTATGGGAATCATGACAAGGTGCTCGAGTGTATCGGTCTGGAACAATTCTATCAAAGGTTACCAGAAAAGGTGAGGTTCTGGGTGCAGGATAGACCGGACGTGAACACCGTAACGAAAGCCGCAGAGCTCGCTGAAGAATTCGTTACGCGCCGTGCCCTCGGGGCTAACAGCGAGCCTAAAAGGGAAAAATTCCTACTACCGAATAAGGCGCCGTTTAGAAAACAACCGACAAGTCTCGCACAAAAGGGTGAGGAAAACAGGACATCTAACCATGGGGCGTCGGCAGAGGCAAGCAAAAGGAAATTTGAGGCGAAAAAACCGGCGGCTTGTTTCAATTGCCACGAAACAGGGCACTTCGCGAAACATTGCCCGAAAGAAAAGGTGGCCTTTTTATCTATAAATGAAGCCGACGAGAACATGAAGTTGTTAGAGCCCTATATGTACGACCTTACCGTGAACGGCAAGCAGTGTCGGGTTCTTAGAGACTCCGCAGCCACTATGGACGTAGTTCATCCGTCCTTTGTTCAGTCCGGACAGTATTCAGGAGACTGTGCCTGGATTAGACAAGCCGTAGAAGCAAACAGTCAGTGCCTTCCCGTAGCTAAAGTTGTCCTTAAAGGCGCATTTGGTACGTTGGAAACGGAAGCCGCGGTATCGCCATATCTACCCCCTCAGTATCCTTACTTATTTTCAAATAAGTCAGATCAAATGCTGAAGGAGAAAGGTCTAACGTTGGGAGAAGGCATAGTGCAGGCACTGACTAGATCAAAGGCACGTGCGCTGGCTGCGAGAGCAACATTCACTGAGGCAAACAAGCCTCAAATCGACAACGGGCCTAGTTGCGAGTTGGACACCACGGTAACAAATCGACTTGTGCGAGAACAGGCTGCAGAAGCCGTAGTCGCGGAGGCAACCATTCCTAAAGGCGACGATGAACCTCCTCCCGAATTGGAAGGGGTCAATTACGCCTCGTTGACCGAGCAAATAGAAAATGCCGTTGCTCCCAAGCCGATTCCTGGTAGTACAGAGGATATGACACATTCCAGGTACTAGGAACTACAAAAGAGTTGTGTGTCATGCCAACTTCGGATAATTTCAGTCGGCTGCTGCAGGTGAGCCCCGCTTCATTAATAACCGAACAAAAGGGTGACCCGACGCTTAAGCAATTCCAGGACAGTTCGAAAGAGGGAATCGCCAAACGAAATGTGAGATTCCAAGAGAGGAGCGGCATATTCTATCGAAAATATCTAGATAGGCGAGGAGTAGAGTTTGACCAGGTAGTCGTACCTCAGGCGTATCGTCAGGATTTGCTTAGTTTGGTGCATGGAGGATCATGGTCAGGCCACTTAGGCGTAAAGAAGACGAAAAATCGTCTTTTACAGGAATACTACTGGCCTGGATGCTTTAAAGATGTAGAGAGGTTTGTAAAATCTTGCGATGTGTGTCAGCGAGTGGGTAAGCCGGGAGATAAGGCGAAATTTCCAATGAAGCTGGTACCCGTAATCACGGAGCCCTTTCGTCGGTTGGTAATTGACACAGTAGGTCCTTTGCCCAAGACAACTTCAGGCTACCGTCACATCCTGACCTTAATCTGCCCAGCTACTAAATTTCCAGAGGCGGTCCCGCTAAAAGAGCTAAGTTCCGTCGAAGTAGTGAACGCACTTCTGTCCGTGTTTGCCCGGGTAGGCTTTCCTGCCGAGATACAATCAGACCAGGGCACCATTTTCACGAGTGCCTTAACGACAACCTTTCTAGAGCGGTGTGGCGTGAAATTATTGCATAGTTCAGTCTACCATCCGCAGTCGAACTCGATAGAAAAGCTTCACTCCGTGATGAAGCGAGTGTTAAGAGCCTTATGTTTTGAACGAAAAACTGACTGGGAAATGTGCTTACCTGCAACGATGTTTGCACTAAGAACTGCACCACATGAGACAACAGGGTTTACGCCAGCGGAACTTGTTTACGGCCGCAGACTGCGGTCTCCTCTTCGTATGCTGAGAGAGTCGTGGGAAGGTCAGGGTGATGATCCTGTAGTAGTGGAATATGTCCTCACCTTATTGGATCGTCTAACAAAAGCCCAAGAACTGACCGAGAGTGCGATGACCAAAGCACAGCAGAAGGCTAAGCTTTACTACGATCGGACAGCTAAAGCGCGACACTTTGCTGTAGGAGAGAGGGTCATGTTGTCGAGGCCCTCCCAAAAGAATAAGCTTGAAGTGCAATGGGTCGGCCCGGCCGAAATTACTCGAAAATTGTTTGACACCAACTATGTGGTAAAATTACCAGGAAGTCGTAAGGTACACCAGGTGTATCATAGCAACTTACTCAAACCCTATAAAGAGAGGGAAGCCATCGTGAACATGACTTTAAATGTTCCGGAAGAGGTTCCGGCAGAAATTCCTGAATTAGCTCCCGAATCGGACGAAGTCCCGATCGAGAAAAGAGTTGAGGATTTAGTATCAAAGTCACAGCTGACAATGAAGCAGAAGCAGGAATTGCGTGGTCTTTTGACCGAGTTTCAGGACAGATTTGTAAGCGAGCCAGGCCGGACATCCGTCCTCACTCATGACATAGAGCTTACCTCGTCGGAACCGGTAAGATCTAAGACGTATCGGGTGTCACCTCGCCGGCTTGAGCTAATAAAAGCAGAGGTTAACAGGATGCTGGAATTGGGCGTGATTGAGCCGTGTGAAAGTGATTACACTTCCCCGTTAATTCTTGTGGAGGTACCCGGCAAAGATCCGCGTCCTTGCGTAGACTATCGTAAGTTAAACCTCATCACCAAGGATCAGACATACCAATTCCCCACATTGAGGAACGCGTCGAGAGGGTAAGCAGCGCGGAATTCATCTCAACGCTAGACCTAGTGAGAGGTTACTGGCAGGTGCCGCTCACCGAGAGGGCGAGCCGGTATGCTGCATTTATTTCACCATTGGGGACATTCCGCCCTAAAGTGTTGAGTTTCGGCCTAAAGAACGCGCCTTACTGTTTTTCAAACTTAATGGATAAGGTTTTGCGGGGTCAAGAGGACTTCGCATTGCCTTACTTGGACGACGTCGCCGTGTTTTCCTCGTCCTGGCCAGAACACTTGGCGCATTTGAGAGCAGTACTGACACGCCTACGCGAAGCAGGTTTAACGGTAAAGGCGCCCAAGTGTCAGCTAGCACAAGCAGAGGTACTCTATCTCGGGCATGTTATCGGTCGAGGGCATCGCCGTCCCTCTGAAATGAAAGTGGCAGCTATCCGAGACTTTCCCCAGCCCCGAACGAAAACCGATATTCGGGCTCTTCTTGGAATAGCTGGTTACTATCGTAAGTACATCCCTAGATATTCCGACATTGCCAGCACTCTTACTGACGCGTTGCGCAAGACCGAGCCCCAAATGGTCGACTGGGATGAGGAGAAAGAAAAGGCTTTCCGCGTTTTGAAAGCGGCCTTGTCGAGCCAACCTTTGCTTAGTTCACCGGACTACTCGAGGCCTTTCATAGTCCAATGCGACGCTAGTGATAGAGGCATGGGGGCAGTTCTTAGTCAAAGGGAGGAGGGGGATGAAGAGCATCCCGTCCTCTATGTTAGCCGGAAACTCACCCTTCGCGAGCAGGTTTTTACAGCGCTAGCGAAAAGGAATGTGCGTGCTTGGTTTGGGCAGTCCAGAAACTGGCTTGTTATATTGCCGGAAGCAAGTTCATAGTGGAAGTGGACCATTGTCCTCTCACCTGGCTACAGACCATGTCCTCTAAGAACGGCCGCCTGCTGCGTTGGAGCCTCGTTTTGCAACAATATACGTTTGAAATACGCTACAAAAAGGGTGTACTCCATGGCAACGCTGATGGCTTAAGTCGATGCCCCTGACGCGAGAGGATGTCTCGAGAACTCTGGCATTTTTTTCCTGACCTAGACAAGGGCTAGTGATTGTTTTTTTTACTCTTTTAGGTGTACTTGTTTGAAAACGTTGAAGACACGGCTATCCAGGGTTTCGGGTTCGGTGTGCTTCCAGTGTTGTTGTTTTGTGTCACCTTAACGTATGAGTAACATTTTGAATAAATTGTGTATTTCCTTTAATATCAGTTAAAGGGGAAAATTGCCTGGTGGAGTTTGGCGGAATTGTCCGGCGCTCACCGGCTGAGTAGTTGTGTTTTCATGTGCGTATGTGATGTCTGTTGAGCCCACAATGAAGCAGGTGGTGCCCTCTACTTCATCAAAGACGGTCGTCACCAAACCGACTGCCGGCGCTGATCTCTCCGGACAGTGGCTGCAAACCTCAGCCCATCGAGATCTAAACCCCCCCCCCCCCCCCCGCGCGAGAGACTGTTACGACCGGCCCTAGGAACCAAGCAAGAGGAGTTTGGGGGAGAACCGGTTCTTGACCGACTGTGTCGTCCACCCCCACCTCCCCATTCAGGCTCCTCCTCTCGCCGGGAGAACTCCGGAATCTGCTGTGCGTTCGTGACCATGTTTGGGCATTTTTAGGGCGCCTTGACCATATATGGACATCGTGTTAGGTTGTGCCACTCCATGTGTTGTGAGAGGTGTTTCCCCCTCCCTCGTGGCCGAGGTGCCGGGGACACCGTATTGGCTGACGATGCGGACAGTGCGCTCAGTGTCGGCAACGCGGCGCTATAAAATGCCGAAGACTTTTTGTATCTCTCTCCTCTTCTCTCTTTGGATCAGTTGATCACTTCTCAACATGTAAATAAATCTCTGTCGTTCGTTCGGGCGCTTCTTTCTCGCTGAATTGTTGGACGATGGATCCTGCGACGGGGCCAGCTACCGAAAACGAGACCGGCAGGACCCGGAGTCCCAACACCGGCAACATAGAGAGCTCCGAGAAGACCGCATCGCAGACAAATACGGTGCAGGCTGCATTGCTGTCTAAACAAGATGGCGTCTCAGCGAATCGCTCAGATACATGGAGTTTTCCTTCCTCCGTGGCTCAGATAGATCAAATCTCGCCGGAATGTTCATCTGCACACAAGCAGATGCTTTCCGAGAAGCTCAATGTGAGTAACGTTTATTTGTTCTTTTCTAATTTCAACACGAAATAAGCCACAAATTGCAACTGTTACGTTTCTTTATTTTAGCTTTTCCTTCTCGACGCGAGGTGGCGCATCGTCGCGTGACAGCCGTCTAAATGTGTTCCATTTCTCGCATAGTTTCCTACAATACTACTAGAGGGAACTCTGGCGCTAGTGTCTATGGGAGCTGCAACGCACGGCGCTTCAGCGAGCATGGGAATGACGGGTAGTACACACATTTGTCTAATATTCGTACTTCTGGCCTGCTTTTGGCTCCGTGTGTGTTCGTGTGGCTTGGAGCTGTTTTCTCACGAAACAAGTATTAGCAAATGTTCAGTGGTTGCGCTTCACCATTTCATTTTTCTTTAGACTTACTTTCCAAATTGGCTCACGAAGTTCAAAAGGGTTCAATCTTTCTTTCAAAACAAAACCGTAACCTGCAATAAACGAAGCCACAAGTACTATTCGCCGCCCGCAAGTACGAAGACTAGGCAAATGTGCGTAGTCTACCCATCATTCCCATGGTCGCTGAACGATCGCAGTGCCAGAGTGCCCTCTAGTTAATTTTGAGAAACTCTGATTTCTCGGACAGCATGGGCTCGAATGCTGTCTTCTAAGCAGTCTTCGTAGACTGTCTACGTGCTGTCTAAGAATTGGAACGCAGCCAGAGTACACACACGTGCGCGAGCGCCGTCTAGTTTACGCTGTGGAGGTTTAAGGACTTGACCAATACTTGCCCGTTGCAGCGTGTCAGCTCTTGGCACTTCGGCCCGCCGCCGCGCCCTCTCTCTTCCTCGGGAAAGAGCGCCACGTCGCGTCAAAAAGACACGTGTGGTCCGACGTTGAGATGCGTACATAACCGTCGGCCTTATCCGTGCGTTCGCTCGTTCAGAGAAGCCGCCGTGTTAGTTTTGTGGTTATGGTGGACCGACTGCTGCTGACCGGCGCAACATCCGAGGATCCGATCCCCGCGGCCTTGACGGTTGCATATGGAGACGAAACGCTATGGGGGTCCCTAGCTGTGCATTTAGATTATGTTACCTAAGACATATGGGCGCCGCCATCTTGGTCTGGGAAGCCGATGTCTTCTTGTTTTTGTATATATTGCAACGGGAATTAAAGACGGCATGAAACATCGTACGCACCAGCCCAATCGTTTTCATTGCTGTGCGTCTACCGTAACACTATTCTGTAAGTTATTAAAGATGCGAAACACAGCGGTTAACAGTCCTCTGTGGTGGCTCTAAAACCCATCCGGGAAATCGTCTCTAAATGTATGCACGTCAAAGAAGCCCATGCACATTGTCGAAATTTCGGGAATATTTGGCCACTGTGGCGTCTACCATACTCATATATTGTGGTTTCGGGACGTAAAACTGCAATAATAATTATGAATTATCATTGTGTTCAGAAAGCCGGTGTAGCGCCGATTGTTGTGGCTGTGGTCTCGTTCGTTATCGCCGATAGCAGAACTACCGTGCCCGTTTTAATATTTCACGAGTCGATGCTCGAGAGATATTAAAAAAATGGCCAGGCTGCAACCGTACATGGTGCGATGCTATGGTCCTGCTAGCTATATAGTGAAGCGTGATATGGAACAAAATGAGGTTGAATATTCGCCATAGTTGTATACATGTGCTACGTGGTAGTGGATAAAACAGCACGTTACACGAGAGATGTACAACCTAATCGAACACCGCTGCCTTGCAACTTTGCAACTGCATTCTCAGTAGTACATCTACCTGTGGCAGAACTGGTGATAAATTCTTAAAAAGGTGTATGTGTTGTAGCTTGTCGGTTTGCGAGAAATATAAAATTGTGTGTAATGCATGGCGCCCGCAGCATCGGTCGAGGCTGAGTGCTACTATAATGTACTCCAGTTATCGTACGGATTTCCCTTAACCTTGATGGTAGGATGGAGTGGTGATCGTCTTATGTTTTTTTTTTCTATATTCGTTCGTTGCCTGCGCCTTAGTCAGTACGACCGGACACCACTATATAGGCCGATTATATTGACTCACTAATAAGGTTTCATATCCCATGGCGTCGCCTTCCGTCTGCTACTGCTTGTGTTTTCACAATCACACACGCACACACGAAGGCGTTTGAATTGAAGTATTTCAAAAAAGGTGGTAGATTGCAGAAAGCTACGTGTTCCTGCGATATGCTTGCATATCTGAAATACTCTAATTGTAGCACCCCCGTGCCCCTTTGATCGTACTGCTTTTTTTATGTATGCCTTTATTGCTCGCACTGTGTTTTCATTTCATTTTATTTATTAATACTGTGAACCCTCGCTTGAGGCTCATAAGAGGGAGGGAGTACAATAGTAAGTACAAACAGAAAACCAAAACAACTGGCACTCAAATAGCAATGCACACAAGAAACCAAAATCGGCAGTAGTTCATTTCAACCATGACCAAAATAAGCATCAATTTCTCTGTCAAAAAGTTGCACATCAGTACTATTAACAACATGATGGCCCCACTTTTCGGCCCCACAGTTTAAAAAATATTTAAAAGTATTGCGTTAATTTTTGTGCTGGGTTCTGAACTACAATACGACTCTTTAAAGAGACGTGTCAACAATCTTTCAAGTGACAAGATTTTCCGTGGCCAACATTATGATCTCCAAAAGAAAGTTCATGTTTCTTTTTAAAAAGCCATATATGTACTTCGCAAGTCGAGACTCGCGAAAAGTAATCAAGTGACTTTCTTTTTCTTAGAGTGTATTTGTCCACCGCAGTATACAGGACAGCATGCCAGTTGCTATAGCGTCTGGTTAACATCAGCGCCTGTCTTTTCTTTCTCTCTTTGCATACTGTCCCTCTTACTGATGTACAGTTGAAAACTTTCGAAGGACTGATGGAAGAAAGCTTGCCGTTATAACATCCCCAATGGCCGTCATGTAAACGCAAGCATCAATGACGCCCGCAGAAAATGGTGTGAGACCTTCAGCAGCATCGATCACTGTACGCGCAAAGAGCAGATTTATGTATGGGCCACGTGCGGTAACCACGCCTCTACCCCAGGTCGCATCGACTCGCTATGCTATATCTGCTGATGCCATGCAAACTACACCGTGGAACTTTCGCATTTTGATATGTTCCCGCGTGCATCACCCCACTCTCCCTCCCTATCTACCGCTTCCATCTAACGGCTGTTCGTACTTGCCTGCCAGCATTGAGTGATGCTTCGTTGAAGAGATGCGACGGAACTTCTCCTGCGGCCTTCCTGTTTTGTGAGGATCGGGCCGCCGCCAAACAATGAGTTGAAGTGCACTGCATGGGTACAGCATCGATTCTCGAAAAGAAAGAGAGAGAGAAAAGAAAGAGATCGGAAGTCGTTTTCTGCGCTCTCAAGGCGGGAGCGTGTTCTTCAGAACCTCTTAAATCTTTCCGTATGCGCATATTGCTATGCCTTTGTTCCCTATGTGCCTTTTCTTGGTCCCCTGTATTTCCCCTTCCTAGTTTTCATGCACTCTTTTCTGAGCTGCCAGCCTCTCTCGCTTTCGCCAATTTTTCATACACGCTCCCCACATCCCCATTCTATCCCCATGTTCCCGCGCTGATTGCTGGGCCGTGTGTTCCTTCTGTACCCGTCTCTGCAAGCCCTATCTCTCGTTCATCCTCACTCTTCCCTACGCTTCTTATCTGCTTTTCGTCTTCCCCGCTTTTGCGCCGACGTGTGGTTGTATGAACTTTCTTCGTCGTACGTATACTTCAGCACCCGTCTCAGATGGCGCCCTCTTTCAGATTTGTTTAACATTTTCGGCTCATTAACTTCTTACCGGCCGAGCTCCGCGGAGGGTGCCTGTCACGCTCGCTACCCTTTCTCCCCACCTTCGTTCCGTCACCGCCTCCCCATTTCCCTCTCCTTTAGATTTCGTTTTTTTTTCCTCGTCTGCTGGTTCGTCTCCACTTCATCTGAAAGTTCCGTACAGTGCGATCGGAGCTACGTGACGGGTGAGCCAGTCAGGAACAAGAGAATGAGATCTCCTTTATCCCGTTTTTCATCATGCCACGTCAACTCATTCGAAGTCTCGCCAAAGGTAGTAGTAGTAGTAGTAGTAGTAGTAGTAGTAGTAGTAGTAGTAGTAGTAGTAGTAGTAGTAGTAGAAGTAGAAGTAGTAGTAGTAAGAATAATAATATGATTATGAGAGGCGCCGTAGTGGAGGACTCCGGAAGTTTTTATAACCTGCGGTTCTTCAACGTGCACCTAAATCAAGTACACGGGCATGACACATTTTTGCCTCTATCAAAAATTCAGCCGCCGCAGCCGGCTTTCGTTCTCGCGACCTTCGGGTCGAAGATTAGTAGCGGACAATGGTCACGCACTCGTCACTCCTATGGAGCGCAACGCAGCCCTGGTTGCCCATTGGCTCGCACGAGTCGCGCAACCTTCGCTGCGCTGTACGGAATTGAGGAGGCAGGACAAGGGAAGCAAATGCGCCGTGAGCTCGGAACACGCGTTCCTTTCGCTACAGCTGATCGGCGCTCAAGATTTCTTCCTGTTATCGCCGTCGTGTACTTCTGCAAAGCGCGTCTTCCCTGCACTCTTTCCCCTTTTCCTGAAGGATTTCCCATTCATCTGGATTCCTTTTCCCAGACATTAAACTCGCTATTGTCCTTATCCCTTCCGGCGCATCGTCTTTGCTCTTCGCCGGCCGTTTCGTCCGACGCAATTCACTTATTCTGTTCTTCTCATGTTATCTATTTAGACCCGTTTCCATTTTTACCGCAGCATAACGTCGTGATTTCCAGGCAGCTTCACTTGAAGTGTCTTATTGCGTGAACCCGTTTTCTTACATTATCTTGCTTTTATTAATTACGTGAATGTTTCTTTCTTTTTGCCAACAAAGACAGTATGGTTGAAGGCATTTCATTTATGTTCATAAATGAAATGACCCTTTTATAAAATCATGTACAATGACGAAACCTGTCTGTCCTGCCACCTCTTGTCTCGTATGCTCGTCTGCTACTGCTTGGATGTCTTAATTTTGCAAACACAGTATCTTTTTTCTTCATCTGACCTGTCACATCTCAGCCCGTTTCACTGACGATATTAAACATGTCTTTCCGTTTCGCAAAATTACCCAGCTCCCCATCTCTTTTCCTTCATACTTCGTTCGGGAACCTTTACCTTTCTGGCTTCTGCTGTCTCCCCTTTTTTTTTCGTTTGCTCATTTACTTTCCCAGGAATAATTATTTACGCATCTCGTCGCCTCTACATCACTCGTTTCCTGGAACTATACATTGACTCTCGCGGTGTTTGGCGTTTGTTTCGTACTTTAGCGGTGCTTTTATTTATTTTTTCATGTATATATATATACTCCCGCGGACTTCTCTCCACGGGCATTCTCCCTATTTTTCTGTTCCCGGCAACTTTCCATTGCTTTTACGTTTTCCCCAAATTGTTCGCGGAAGTACTGCTGCACTCCCCTCGTGCTTTTGTTCTTTTCCATTGGTTCCCCGTCCCAATCCGCGTATCCCGACTGTGAAGTTCTGTTTCAGCCACCGTGGTTCCAACTTCTCCATCATGGGGAAACCGAGGGACCACGATTTCCGGGAATTGTTCTCTCTGATTCTCGCTGAACGGCGCATCGATCGTCTTTTTTTGTTTTTTTACCGCGTGTGCACCGCCCCCATTTCTTGTTCGTTTACTTTTTTTTTTCTTTCGCGACTGCTCTCTCCGCTTAGTGACTCCCGTTTTCCTGCCGAATCACTCTTTGCTCTTTCACCGTTCCTTGGCTTTCCCGTGTCTTCAATGTCAGACAGGCTTCTCGACTTCCTCCCTACAATTTTTCCCCACGCGAGGTGTTTCGCGGGGGCACCTTTGAAGAACGTGAATGGCTCGCCGTGATTGGTCCGTTTCGAGACGCTGGGATTTTTCTTTTCGTCGTTTAGAAGGCATCGCTCGAGGACAGTATTTCGAGCGATGGAATACGGGTTTGTCCAGCGACTGTTTGCAACCTCTCACCTGGAGTATATGCCAGCCTTGAAAGTGTGACTGGGGCTGCCAAGACTGCGGTGTGCGCCACGATGGGTTAGACTGCGTTAACCATGGGGAAGTGAAGTGTTTGTTTATTTTCAGTTACACCCTCTTAAATCCGAGCAACCGAAGAGATGTAAAAACAGTGTAGATAATGAACTATACCTGCTTTGTTAAATTCAAGCTTATTAGTGTCATCAGAAAAGGTGAAGCGAAGGTGTACAAGAAGAATGCTTCCCATCTGGAAAAGCCAAGCATCGCAAAGATCTCTATGACGTATACGCTTGCCTTCACCAAATAGTTATTAGAACCTATGACATCTAATTAAAGATTTCAGCCTGTAAGTGCCGACAGCTACGCATTAAATTGGCAGCGTCGTGTATGAAGCAGCTATTCACATTTGGCGTGTAGTCTATGGCCCGGAAAGTTATCATCATGAGGTATACGTGTAGATGCGCCCCCCCCCCTCAATAAAGCTTATGCTTATTACCAACAATGAAGTTGTTTTCATCCATCCATCAATGCTTATTCCCTATAAAACTTATGCTAGTCATGTCACGTACCCTCTTCTGTTTCTTTTTTCGTACTATTATCTCCACTCTCTAATACGCCTCCTGAGATCCCAATTACCTTTTCTTCCCCAAATCTGATTCCCCTAAGAAGCGCCTAATCCTCCTCATCCAGAAGTCTGTAATGGATTCTCTACAGTATTCTTTTCAGAATGAAAAAAAAAAGTTCCGGTGCTTCTAGCTCTCGACGCCTCTCATAGAAATTGTGTGGTAAATACAAGCCGCGAAAATGTGCAGTTGCTTTGGTTGCGCCCTGTGATACGAACGATAAAAACAAACAACGATTTCTTAGAATTTCTTGTGCCAGGAAACATCGAGTCGGATTGGCTTGGCTTTAAAAGCCTCGCCTGGTTCCTTCGTGGCTTCTTCTCCCTAACGTCTAATCTTCGTCGCTTTTCCGGTTTCCGTCACTTCCGCCCGCGTCGATCGTTTCGGCTCTCGCAACCATGATCAACGGTCCGGCCGTGTCGCTTCTCGTAAAAATGGTTTGCTCTCGTGAGCTCCACGCCATCTGCTGGATGGAAGTAGTCGTCTCGGAAAGGATTTGTTCTGGAGGAGTCTCGAGTCCTATAATGAGAACACGTGCGTGGGGGAGATTACTTATTTGCTCTCTGCGTGTACATCTGCCTTATGATCCCGCCTCTTATAGGAGGACCTATTAGCCGGGTATGTATGGGAGAAACGTGATTCGAGTACACATTGGCGAACGCTCGCTGTATAGCTGCCTGTTTGTCTCCTCACAACGATCCCAGGGTCAAGAGAAACAGTCGGTACTTGAAATGTCTTCGTCCTTTTTTTCGTTATTTCTTCGAACATTGCTATTCGATTTCAAGCAGGAACAGTGAAACGCGCTGTAATAAGTTTTCTGGGCTCGGAGCGATAGAGTTTTCGCTATGCTCTAGAACACTGCAATTGCTTCTACGTCTGCGTGCCTAAGCGGATACTAGGCGTTTTCCTAATAGTCTCATATATTTGTAAAGAATATTTGCTGGGATCGTTCGTTAGAGTCTTGTCTCAAGTTCTATTTGCGGCAATGGCTGTTCCACAATTTTTGACGATGCATACGTGTGAACTTCTTTCTTTCTTTCTTTCTTTCT
This sequence comes from Rhipicephalus microplus, assembly GCF_013339725.1. Lineage (NCBI taxonomy): Eukaryota > Metazoa > Arthropoda > Arachnida > Ixodida > Ixodidae > Rhipicephalus > Rhipicephalus microplus. The sequence goes on from NC_051168.1 coordinate 78,949,497, forward strand.
TTCTTTCTTTCTTTCTTTCTTTCTTGACATAACCGAACTCCAGAGGGCTCTTCCAGGACGTGTGTCAAAGTTGGCTAGAAATCTACTGCTTTATCATTCGTATAGTTGGTAGTTTCATTATTAATTCATCTTGTGTACAAATTAAGCTTTTAAAGGCAGCCAATGCGCACATTATAGCAGGTCGGCAAATTCGGGTAGTTGAAAACGTTGTTTTATTGTGTACCGTTGTATGTAACCTTCTATAGCGCAGGATTTCTTTTTTGTTTTCGTTTGTTTTGCTTTGCATAATTACGGCACGGGAATTTGTAGCTTGTACAAAGCGCGATTGTTCCGAACGCCGCGGAGCCGAATACCGACCACGGTGGCCGCATTTCCGATGAAAGCGATGCATGCTTGAAGCCCGTTCACTTGCTGCACGTCTATAAGAACCCACCCAGGCAGTCGAAGTTTCTGGAGGCCCCCACTACGGCGTCCTTTATGATCGTGTCGTGGTTTTGGGACGTTAAACCCAAACAGTTACCCTTGCTAATATACGAAACACGGCGATCTGTGCACCACCCCGGTGTTAGCCTGGTTAGCCTGCCGTACATGGCCACTTTAGCGTCAGTGTTGCACGTGCACGAGTGTGCCGTGTTCGTTCGGTGAAACGTCCGTCGGCTAAACTCAGCCACCCACCCATTTCGAAATGTATTGGCCCGCGTCTTACCTGCTGACGAACCAGGCGATGTGAGTGAGAGAGGAGGTGATCGACCCGTCTAGAGACAGCAGCGCTGGCTTTGTGCTTCGATGGCGTGGTTCGGGTCCCCGAAATCGCTCGCCGTGGCGCGATTCCCGGTAGAACGTCGGCGGGGAATGCCCTGTCGGTCGATCGTCTCTGCGTTGCGTGGGCGCGCGGGAACGATGACATCGGGAGCTTTTCGGAGTGGCTGACTATACGGGGTGTACTGCCTTGTAACTGCGACTCCTCAAGCTCGAACAGCACCGTGGACGCCGACACCTTTTGATTAGAACTGAAAACTGAGCTGCGGAGCTGGTACGCTACTGTGTTAGCTGAAAATAAGGTGGCTGTAAAATTAGCAATTTGTTTTCATGCTATCGCAATGCGGTATATAACGCGGTATATTTTAGAGATGAAAGTGAACTTGTATAAACGAGGTGGAGGGTGCCAATTATTTGAGGCAAACATCTCAAACGTAGCGATATTCACAACAATCGCCGAGCGAAAGAATCGCAGATCATTGGTGCGACGCCTAGAGAACATTCAGGTGCAGGGATTCCGGTGCGAAACTCACAAAATAAAAATTTGCCTTTCTTTTTCTTTCTTGATAATGTATCCTTGGTTACGAAATTGGCTATACGGTTAAATTTTTCAATGAATGCTTTGTCAGTCTAAGCGAATTGCTTGTTCGCTTAAGTGTACCTTTAACTGGACTTCAAAAACTCGCAAGGTGCCACATGCATTCGCCCAATATGGCTCGAAGGCTCCAAAGCCACTTTCTTTAATCAGTCGATTGATCCTCTACACCTACTCCTCCTCCGAAAGCTTTTTGCACCGCCTCCAGGATCGAAGGCGCTTCAAAGTCTTGTGCACGTCACCAGGTTTTACCCAGCCTCCGCTCACCCATGACCAAAGCGACGCTGTCGTATTATGACGTCATCATAGCGACGTCGCGAATATAAACACTTTCCGATATGATATGGTCATGTCATCACGTGGTAATGTTTTTCTCCGCTCGTGTGGACGCAGGCGGCCAGTTTTCGCGTTCGATGAGTCGTCGAAGCCTTTCGCCCTTATTAACGAACAATACCAGTGGAGGGGCTCGAGCACATTCTATAGAAAGGCATATTTACATTCATGTGCACATACTTTCAATGTGCACATACTTTCAATGTGCAATGTGCATGTGCACATACTTTCGATTTGTGTTCAAGTGTATCCATTTACATTCAAGTGCAGCATACAGAGTCACGACGTCGCCTCCTATGTCGCTCGTTCACGGTCGCCGTGCCGCATTGCAACCTTGCTTCCGAAAACGCTGCTGCCGGGAACCGTGTGTGGGGGGCTTCGTGAGAAACAGGGCGTTCACCGATGCCGCCGCGTGTAGGCGTGGGCTCATGATGACCGGCCACGGCTCTGTGCAGCCTCTCACCTTCTACTTCGCCTTATATACACTTATTCTTTCTTTCAATGGACGTTGACTCTCGCATTGTTCTGTGCAGCGCGAGATGCGACGCAGATTGCGCGAAAAAAAGAACGCGCACCGGGGATGGAATGAGGGCTCCTATGTGCACCCTATTCTTGTCGTATGAGGTACTGTATGTTTTCCCATATATGCCACGTAAGAACCCCAGGTGGTCGAAATTTCCGGAGCCCTCCACTACGGCGTCTCTCATAATCATATGGTGGTTTTGGGACGTTAAACCCCACATATCAATCAATCATCATCATATATGCCACGAGAATCTCCCACTCTTGCAGTTATTAGCTTTGGGATATCGGGTTCAGGACTTTCAAGTATTGAAGCTTCCCGTTTTCGACAAAAATTCACATTTCTTTTGTGCTCGCGCATTTCTGGCGTCTGTGACGCACTCGACAATCTCAAGCAAGGGCTCTTGTGTTCTTGCGCTGGCACAGGAGTTGGTGGTCTTCGAAGCTACAGGGCCACCTTTTTAGACACCCTTAATATACCAAGGGAGGAGGCATGAACACAGCCGATGCAGTTTGGCATGCGTTGCGAAAGTCGCAGTGACATCACTGCCCATCTGTAACGGCACACACTTAATTTCCGAATGACCAGTTACCAAAATAAGGCAAGTCGCCCTCCGTGTAGTGCTTTGTCAATGTTAGACAGACTTCGCGCGTTCGTTATAGGAAAGCTGAGCGGACCTGTTGTACGGTCAGTCCGTACAACAGGCACTGGATGTTTTTTATCCAGTAGACTTGCAAGCCTTCAGCAGGCACCAAGACACGACATGTCTACAGTGGAACGTGAGGCGCCTTAAATCCCGAGTCCGGGATTGTACACGCAGCTGTGTCGTTTAAACTCACCCGATTTTTTTTTTCGTTCTGTCACTTCTTTTTATCTCGCTGTCTTTCATCGACTTTCACCTCGTCCCCCAGCGTAGGATAGCAAACTGGACTTTCGTCTGGTTGACCTTCCTGCGTTTCTTTCTTTTCCCTCCACATCCTTCTTTTCACTTAACTAGCAAAAGGAATCATTATGCTTGTTGTTATTGCGTGCTCTATGTATTGGTTCCATCAGGCGCGCATTTCAAAGGGGTCGATCGCAGAGGTTGGCGACATGCCCACTGCTGACCACCGTGGGGAGATACCCTGCGCCCCAGTACACGCTCTATACTCGTGCAAAAGCTTCACCATGTCAGGCTTATAGGAATATAAAATCGAAACCCGGTAGGGGCGAAGAATGTAGTGCTTTGAGAGAAATTTCCTTGATTGCAACGCTGAAGTGGGCATGTATATGGAAGGGTGCTTTCGCTCCACTAACGTGGGAAAACTGCGTCAGAGTAGCGATTGATTGATTGATTTGTGGGGTTTAACGTCCCGAAACCACCGTATGATTATGAGAGACGCCGCCGTAGTGGAGGGCTCCGGAAATTTCGACCTTTTGGGGTTCTTTAACGTGCACCCAAATCTGAGCACACGGGCCTACAACATTTCCGCCTCCATCGGAAATGCAGCCGCCGCATCCGGGATTCGATCCCGCGACCTGCGTCAGAGTAGGGAGTAGAACCTTGAACGGTGGCACACTCCCCTGCAGGGGGATTAGCCAAGAAACGGGTGGTTTTAAGAAGGAATCGCTAATTATTAGATTCAATTCCTTTATATAATAAAGATGAGAGAAGTAATATTGAAAAACAGTTGCCAGCTCTAAAAGTACAGATAGTAATACTAAAAACGTAACACTAGTAACACTAAAAACGCAGATAGTAATACGCTATGTTGGGTAGTTTGGAGAAAGAATACAGCTCAGAATACAGCAGATACGTCACAATGCAGCTTTTCATAAAGCTTACCCCAAAGTTCTTCTTCGTAGTCTTCTCCAAACACGCTTCCTGACTTGCCCGGTTTCAGTTCCCATACGGCACGTGGGGAAAGAAGTATCAGCTCCACAAACGCCTTCGTCTGCTTGTTGGGCTTATTATTGCCTTCTACAATTTCAGTGCACCCGTTTCGAAAAATGAGATGGCGCACGCTCATTTATATTTTGAACCGTGGCTACATCACATACCGTGCTAATAAGCGTGCATCCTGAAGTGATTCGCACCTGGAAGGCGGCACATGTCTTGCATCAGTACATATGGTATCGTCCGTCTTTTTTTCTCCTCTTTGGTGTGTTTTCTCGTTCTGTCCGTCACGCATTGTAGCTTCCTCATGACTGTCCTCCTCCTCCTCCGTGAGACAGGGGGCGCCGCGGACGGTATACGCGTCAAAACCGGCACATGGGATCGTCTCGGCGTGGCCGCCCCGAAAGACGAGCGATTCGCGTGTACGTAATGAACCGAGTGGAAGAAAGAAGCGGCAGCTTGGGAGCGGTACCTCGTGGTGGTTCGGATATGGTATACTGTGTTTAAAGAAAAAAGGATGGATGTATTCCGTTAGGTTGATTGGAAGACTTGGGGTCTTGTGCCTTTATTATTATTATTATTATTATTATTATTATTATTATTATTATTATTATTATTATTAAAGCTAAGCACGATAGACGTGCATGTGCGCTAAGCAGGGGTCAAAGGTTTGCGGGACGACGGAGTAGGAAGTTCGGCAGCACTGTATTTTTAGGGGCGAAGCTCCTTAAACCGGGGGTCGTGCGTCCGCGATGTATGTAGCAGTAGTAGTAGTAGTAGTAGTAGTAGTAGTAGTAGTAGTAGTAGTAGTAGCAGTATAGTAGCAGTAGTAGTAGCCACATCTCGTATAGTCTGCTGGATGGCGGTTCTTCTATATGATGAATATATGATGGAAAGATGCGAGATGGCGGTACTTGGAGTGTTCACTATAGATGGACGGATGCATGGACGGACAGACAGATAAGCAGACGAACGGATGGTTGGAAGGGTTGGAAGGACGGAAGGACGCATGGGCAGATGCATGGACGGATGCATGGACTGAATCACGCATGGATGGGTGTACGGACGGATGTACGGACGAATGTACAGACGGACGGATGTACAGACAGACGGAAGTGTGGACAAACTGACGGTCTCTTCGCCCCGCTCATCATCACTCACTACGTGGATATGCCGTGATTTTTTTTCTTTGATATTGCCGACGTCTTAAAGGAACACAGCTGCTGATGGCAGAGATGTCTTTAAGGAGCTCTGTGAGAGTGCGAAAGTCAGTGGACTGTAGGTGCACAAAGACGTTTCTACAAGAATTCAACGTGAGGCGAAACGACTTGTCTTCACAGTAACTTTTCGCGTGCGCTTCAAATATCGTGGACACTGCTTCTGATCTTATACACATTTCTGCTGTATAGGAACTTTGCGTATGTACAAGGGGGTGGGGTGGTGGGGGTCGAAAGTTTCTAGGCCACTATCCCATGTATTTCGATGGTAGTGCGGTCTGGGAACTTTTGACCAGGACTGCACGTAAGTGAATATAGTGCACCGAGCGCAGCAATATGAAAGTGCCATAGCACCTGTGCACGACAGCTGCTCGAACATAGTCTTGTACGTGGGCGAAAATTGTTGCACCGGCTACTAATCCTCTTTTGACGATGGATTTCTTCCGAGCGTAGTTTCGTATTCACTGGAACGAAAAAAAGACCTTGGCTAGGATTCATAAGAGTTAATGTCAAGCAAATAGTGTTATTCCTAACATTTTACAAACGAAGATATTGTACCAATAGCAGAAAGCTGCTCTCTCTTTCTCTCTCACTCTCCCTACCACTGACTATAATAATCAACTAACTGTTCATGTTTCTCTTTCCAAAACCACGATATGAAGAATTGAGCCGCCGTAGCGAAGGACCCCGAATATTTCGATCATCTGATGTTCTTTTACGTGCACCTAAATCTGAATACACGGACAACCAGCCTTTCGACCCCATCGAAAATGCCGCCGCCGCCGGCGGGATTCGATCCGGCGACCTTTGGCTCAGTAGCCGAGCACCAAAACAGCTAGCCCACCCTAGCGATTTGCCATTGACTTTGCACGTTTGACCTTATAGTTGGATTAGCATTCTCGGAAGACTGTTAAGCCAAGAACGTGTTCGTTAGCAAATCTAATTCTAACCAACTGCTATCCTCGATATATAGTTAACTAATACCCCTGTCACACGGGCACCCGTGAAGACCGTTTAACTCCCTCGTCTTTACGACAACGAAGATGCGGTTAGTGTCACACGGCCACCCTTACGCAAACGAAGGTGAACGGAGCATTTCGCAAAGGACGTTCAACGATCTCCCTTCGCAGCGGAACGAGGTACTCTCGTCCTCAGCAGTCTAGAGGTCAGAGAAAAATTTCGAGCACTAAGTGGCCGCAGTGAAAGAATAATACATTTTAGCAATATTAAACGTTCTTTCGTTCTAGTACTCATTCACAACGCCTGCTTGTTTACAATATTTACGCCCGCCAGAGTTCACTTACTCTCAACACCGATGTCCTACACACCGTGCCTCGCGAGTCGGGCCGGCCGGCGCCAGCCGATCAACGTCATTACCAGCGCAATATCGTACCACTTCCTCACGTCGTCCGCTGTGTCACTCATGGCTGAAGAACACAAAATGTGCGCTCACGAGGCAAGGAAGCATAAGAACTTTCGTACCGGGCATGTACACAGGCAACAAAACAACTAAAAGCACAATGTGGCCAGCGTCACTAGCAGCATTGCTACAATTAGCAAATGCGTTTTTATTTGAAATTATTTTTAATGGTTTGTTAGTCGCATACCTACTTTATAGTGCTTTTTTGTAAAAACCGCATAACGAGGATTCACAAAAAATCAATAGGGATCAAATTAGAATACTTTTCCGAAAATCAAACAGCGCCAGCTGAGCCCCCTCGCGGCAACTGTTACAACCTTGTCATTGCCGTGTGACACTGCCACAACTCCTTCTCCGTCGAACCCCCTAGGGGAGATTTACGTTGACGGTGTTCAACGGAGTTTGGTGGTGGCCGTGTGACAGGGGTATAAGGCGTTCTGCTAGTCGCAGGGAGTACCTTCGGACGAGAGTAATCGTATTCGGCTCTTGGGTCAGTCTCTTTGCTGCACCGTAATATGAACGACACGGGAAGCCCGGCGGTATCTTTTCGGCGGCACCTCCCTTTCTGCATTAACACTCGCTGCCTGCTCTTCATCCTCCTACCATAACTCTCTCTCTTTCTTTCCACCTTTCTCCCTCTCACTTGTTCTACCGCCTCTCCCTCGATCTCTCTCTCCCCCAGAAGTCCTGCCTTGTTCTCACGTCCATGTTCTCTCTTCCACTTAAACCGCCGCTCCTGAATCCCGAGAATGTGCGCCGGGGCATTGGTGCTGCGCAGACGGAGGTCAAGGTTACGCTGTCAGCGACTCGTAGGGTGGCTTTTTTTTTCACGAGCGGCACTCTTCTATTCGGAGCCCGTGCGACTTGTTTGCCCTGCTTGTTTGCTGCGCCTCGTTAGGGCTGGAACTGATGTCGAACGCGTGCTGCAGCCAGTCCCGGTTTGTCCGATGGGAGGGAAACGGGAGAAAACAACCCGCTGGTTATCCCCAGTCATTTGTTAGTGGGCGCCACGGCTGTAAACTGTGGGCGAAGACAGTCGCCGTTGTGGATTCCCTGAAGACGTCCGGAAGTACCCGGTGACGTCAGCTGAAGGGCCCGGTGACGGTGAATGTCGATACGTTTTGTAAACGTAACTTAGAAGTGTGGCAGTTTGGGCTAGTTGATATGACATGACGATAGTTATAACGGGAGAACAGAACGATGACAAAGACTTATAGCGCGAGAAGAGAACGACGACAGAAGTTATCGCTTGTGTCCTTCTGTCGCTTTGTCGTCGTTCTGTTCTCGTGCTATAACTGTCGTTTTGTGAACGTTTTTTATAATGTCAATTAAGGTGTCTACTTCTTGACTACCGGTGATTTATTTCACTTTCATTGTAGCACCGCAAAAGAAATGGACTTACAAATCGTCTAAGGCATGCACAAGGATTTGCTAGTCTCCACTTTCAACACTGGTGAATATGTCTTTTTTTTTTTATAGAGGCATGCTATGAATAACGAAGCAGCACGTTGGGACGTTGTTTTTTTACAGGTCTTCAATTTAAACGTTCACGATAATTACTTGAATATAGTTATTCGAAGGCAGCAGCTTTGTTTCCTGCCGTCGGCAACTTTTCGTTTACTTTTCTTCATATTTACAGTACGATTACTTCTAATAATATCCCCTAAACTTTCTTTGGCATCATTGTTTCAAAGGCAGCTCCGCCGTCTTCGCAGTCAGTCCTGTGGCGTGAACCATACGAACAGCTGCTCTTGGAGGTTCGGTATGTCCTCCATACTGCGTCTGCGAAAGGACACCGTTCCACTTCAACGGTTGCCAAGTCACTGCGCCATAATAGGCAATGAAAACGCTGACAATGCTGCTCGATCAGTGCTTCTAGGCAACAGGTTTGAGACAGTACCGCTATCAAGGAACGACGCAGCTAGCCAACTTCAGTGGCTGCACGGGAAATCACTCTCTCCACTTGGAATACAAGCTGACTGTGCAATCAACTCCACTACAGCCCGAACACCTTACGTCTATTGACGCCTACTGAACTACGCTGAAATGGTGCGACTCTCGACTTTGCCGTTGATGGCTAAGAGTGGCTTTCACGAAGTAATTTTAATTTCGTATCGAAATGGCTGACAACCCCTTCTGTGACAACTGTGGTATAGCGAGGAGACACTAAAGCACATCTTCTGCAACTGTCCTCACCACGATACGCAGAGATCACTTGCAGTCGCGCTAGCTTGCATAGATTGTAGACTGACGACGGCTGAAACCATGCTGGAATGTCGTTCTGAGAGGTCATCGTGCGTAAAGGTGATGAAGGCGGGGCTCAACATCTCTAAGTCGTCAGACCTTCACCAGTGATTATAAACTGACAGGGTTTGACTTTGATTTTTACTTTGAGGTGTTTGACTTTGGGCGTGCGTGCTCTCCTATTTCTCTTCTTATCTTTAAAACTCCCTTATCCCCTTCCTTGTGTAGAGTAGCATACCGGTCAGTCTAGACTGGTTAACATCCCTGCCTTTCCGTTCGCTCCTGTTCCTTCCTTCCTTCCTTCCTTCCTTCCTTCCTTCCTTCCTTCCTTCCTTCCTTCCTTCCTTCCTTCCTTCCTTCTTTCCTTCCTTCCTTCCTTCCTTCCTTTCTTTCTTTCTTTCTTTCTTTCTTCCTTCCTTCCTTCCTTCCTTCAACAGAGAAAACGAGACATTACACGCATTTCTTCAATCATAACACGTAATATTTCATGTTCGTGCGCAACAGGTGACCAACGAGCGCGTTTGAACTATAGTATTCTGACGGGCAAACAGGAGTGACCTCAGGTCGGCAGAGGGAGGCAATCGTATCTTCAATGATCATGAAAATAACGATGATTCAATAATATAAGGCCCCTCATCGCCACACGCATAGAGACGGCAAAGTGGGTCGTAAAATTAGTCCAAGTGGCTTCTAGCTATGGTCCCAATTGTAAATACCGAGCTCGCCAAACCCCGTCTAAACATCGTTGCCCACGCCGCACGCAAAGCAGGGATACAATGCGACGAAAACCACGTCTGGCGTCCAGTGCGCGTCGGACCCGTTCTAATCACCCTTGTGTGTCCTGCTGTCGGTTCGCTGCGGCAAAGTGCTTGCGGAACACGTGCAGCTGTAGAGGCACCGTCATTTAGCGTTACGCATAAACTCATTAAAACCTTGCCAGACGCGCGACATCGCCCTTTGTCTCCTGTCACCTCGCGCGATTCTTCGTCTTCATTTCGTTTGCCGGAATCATCTCCCTCCCCATTTCCCCACCCTTCTTTGCCCGAACTTCGTGTGCAGAAGCATGCATGCGTCCCTAATGAAGACTAACCTCCCGTTGACTGAACGAATTAAAGGGATGGCGGAAGGGAAAATGGCGATACGATCTCGCTTCCCAAATTTGCTTTCCCCCCTTGCATTTCCCCACTACGCAAGACTGGGTGGGGAAACGTGCAGGGGGAAGTATCAAAATTGAACTCGGAGAGGAAATGTAGCTGGAAAGCACAGAGCGAGATTATCATTTCGGAATGGAATGTAATAAAAAAAGCAGTGAAAAGCTATGAAGGCGGAGACGAAGACGCAGGAAAGTAAGATTGGAAGTACTCATGATAGATAGATAGATAGATAGATAGATAGATAGATAGATAGATAGATAGATAGATAGATAGATAGATAGATAGATAGATAGATAGATTGATAGATTGAATAATTGATTCTACCATATATGTAACAATGGATGAAACTAAAGTTACTTCAATCTAAAAGACTCTCGGTTTCAGCTAATGGTTGTTGGTTGATCACTGAAGGTAGTTTTCGGCTCAAATTGGACGAGGACGAAGAGCGTACAAGAGGAAGGACAGCCGTTGTTTTGTGTGTTCGTTTATTTTTAGTTTGTCCCTAAACGTTTCTTCAGATATAATTCAATCAACACGGCACGAAAAATCGAGAAAAACTGTTCTTTAGGTGGGCTGTTGCTTTGGAGTCAAATAAAATGTGTATTGTAGAAAAACAAAAGGGTGGACTCAAGCGAAAATGGCTTGTCTCTTCTTGGTACCTGCTGGAAAATCGATTTGGTGCCACGCGTATAGCCGGCATTCCTTGATGCGTTGGGATGCAAAGGCACCTCGAATGCAATTTGCAGCGAAAAAGGAAGCATAAAAGCAAGCAAAAACGGTGCGCCACAAAGTATAACTTGCAGCTTAGCGGCGTAGGGAACAATAGGCGCCGAGTGAAAACAAAGGCCGCCAGATAGGGACAAAGGGGAGCACGAGTGGGAAAGCGGGGTTGGCTGGGCACTCAATGAGGTTTTTCTGGAGGAAAAGGGCCGCGATGTAGGGAAGACTTTTGTTATAAGTGGGAAAAGGGAACGGCCGCCACCACCACCAAACCTCCCTGATGGATCGAGAGTGGCTGATAGGTTTGGGGGATGGAATCACAAAACGCCAGCACTTTCGCGACAGAACGTATGGTAAAACGGACATAAACACAACACTAAGAAAAAGGGACAAACGACACGATGGAGGTGGTATATTCATGTTTCCTTTTTATTTTTCTGTTTTTTTGCCTCGTAAGATCTCTTCTTCCTGCCTATTCGGAGAACAAAAGGGAGATGGACTTAGGAGGCGAAAGGGGAAAAAAGAACCTAACGCAGTAAAGGGTTTTTCCGAAACCTTTAGGAGTGATGATGATGATCATATCAGCGGTGACGTCAGGCAGAGTACCGCCGCCCCCATCCCCCCCGTAATGTCTCTACACACGTACGGGGAGGCGAGTGTTTAAGGTTAACGAAAGAAATCTCATTTGGGTCGATCCCCATGGGGAGAAGGTGAAAGCGAAAATAGGGAACGTTCATGGGAGAGAAGGAATGTGATGGCGCCGAGCTCTGCAAATAATGGAACCGAATTCGGGGATCGGTGCACTCATATTTATCCGTTGTTTTCGCTCCTCCGTTCGAACCTTTAGCTTTTCGCAAGTTTCGTATTTTGCTTTTTTTTTGCTTTCCTTTTGCGGTTTCGCAGACTTAATTGGCTCTTTTCTCGCTCCCTAAGCGTGCGTGCGGCTGCATTGATCGTGAATCTTGATTAAATCTGTGACTCCCTTCTCTCTATCTCTGTGTTTTAAAGGACTGCTACTCAGTGGCTTGCTCCCTTCCTTGCTCGTCGCTGACCTGCTCCCTGTGAAGTGGATTACACGCTCGCCTTTGTATCCCATTGTGCTAAGCTAAATAGCTGGCGGCCCTGCTTTCTGTATATACGCCCTACATATTATAACTACGCTCGCAGCTGTGTGTGAAAAATGCTAATTGCGTTCCCTCTTTGTTTTGGGGTTGCTCCCAGTCCTCGCTCTATGTGTAGGTAATGTATTAGCCCCGTTCGTTGCCTCTCCGTGACTCCGTTCTAATTGGGCCGTTTTTCATACGCCTCTTGCTTTTTCATGGCCTGCACCGTTTTAATGTCAGTGCAAGCAGTCCAGGATGATGAGCAATGCTTGCATAGCCAGCGTTTGGGCCAGTTATACCGTCGTAAAATATGCTACCTTCTTTTTTCTTGTTTTTTTTTTTTGTTCCGTTGCAACCACCTGCGCTCGGTTACAACTTATTTGGGTGCTTACCAACATCACAGGTGCGATCATTGGTTTTCCTGGCGCTGTTTCTTACGTTTCTTTTTTTTTTAATAATACCGTGTAGCCAATGTATACTCCATTTTATTCATACTGCGTTTTTTATTTCGTTTTAACGCGCGGATGGTGCGATTGTTGCATGACGCAGCACTCAAGCGTTGACTCAAGAGTTCATGCATTGTCGTGTCGAACACGTCCGTCGATCGTGTTCGTTTGATATTTTAAAGAGAATAGTCTTTCTTGGGAACCTTAGACGCCGGTATGTTGGTCTGTATGTATGTATGTATGTATGTATGTATGTATGTATGTATGTATGTATGTATGTTTGTATGTACATTTGTCTGTTTGTTCACGGTAATGATCCCCCTAAAGACACCTAACGATACCTCAAACGGCCAACCCCATCCGCAGCGCCCACCAATATTGCTCAAATTTCAGCGTTCATACTTGTGCGACTGCCAATTAAAAAGCAATTATTGCGCATATCTGGGGCACCATAACAACACGCCGATGTTTTGTACGTGTGTCTACACAAGTAATTCTAAGGACTGTAGCGTTCATCACGCTGCGCTGACGGCGCAACGCGATGCTCAAAAAAAAAAAAAAAAACAAGTATTTCCAATGTTTTGCTAAGACGGCACGGTGGTGGCACCTGCCTGTCCCTCTGCATTGTACTCCTTATCGCCTCCGAGACAGGTGCGCATTTTTCGGGTGCTCGCGCCTTCCTTCGTTTTTGAAGATAACTGCCAGATGGCGCTCGTGTCTAACGTGTTTCGATGCGCTCGTTCGCCTTCGCTGCACGGATCGAGACTCTCTGACGCGGCGCCTCCAGAATACAATTCACCGATTTGCTCGCGCAGAACATCATATAAGCATTTTGTTCACTCTCTCCACACGCAAGACTATCGTCTTTCGACGACATTTGCAGTGAAACATGCACATACGGGGCCAATTTTTTGTAGGTCGTAGTGATCGTACGTTTACGCATGAACTAAGACGTGCATTGTATATTTAAGTATGCATTAATTTCCGTATATACACCTAAAGTCGCCTGCACGCGCAGTCTGTACAAGGTACATTTGTATGCATCTAGTGCGTATTGTCGTGCGTATCTACCAGCCAGCGTACGAAAACTAAATTCGGCGTACTTCGTTGAGCTCAAAATGATATTTTTTTTTGCGAGCCGTTTTGGTTATGCTTGCATTTGACTCTTCAACCGAACCGTTACAGTTGTAGGACTTTCTGCGTTGCAGTTGCGCTGCGTATACGAGATATATTTTGTTTCGTTCATGAAACAAGCCTTTAGCTTACGTTTCTGGCTCGCCTGTCGTACATTCTGTGAGAATTCGCGCACTGATTTTTTTTTTTCTTAGGAGAGTGTGACCTAAGCACGGCCTATTCTTACACCGTGGCCGTAACTTCGCCGCTTTGTAAACGGATTTTCTTCTTCGGACCGTGCAAAACGAGAAGCCCGTATGCAGAGCGAAAACAAAACAAATGCAAAAAGAAACGCTCCAGGCAGATTGAGTTGCAAAATGCGGGGAGTTCGAGCTGATCTATGTGAGTGCCTTCGAAAAACACTAGAATACTAAAGACAACGCGAAGAAATTGGAGTGGTGTGCAAACGTTTCAAAAACTAAATGAAACGGGAAAGCAGCATCTTCGGGAGGGGGATGTGTCCGGGACCGGGAAAGCAAATCTTGGGGGAGGCAGATGGAAAAACAACACCCCTTCGAGCGTGCACAAGCTCGCGGTCCGCACCGCTGAAAAAGAACTCTCGGGGCGGGTGGCGTGCCATTCGTCAAGTCCACGTCGGCGCCATCTGCGACCGCCTTCCTCTCCCCGGCGGCAACGGTCTGAACGAGCGTACGGGTGCAAAGCTGCTTGCAGGTCCGAAGCTGCTCGCAGTCCGCGCGTGTGCGTTTTTAGTCGGCGTGGTGGCCACTAAGGGTCGCCTCTGAACACTCCTCTCTGTCCCGAGAACGCTGTATATATATATATTCACCCTGCATCCCTCTATAACGAATGCGTGCTGACGTGAACAGACGCACACAGTTACTCCATTATGTGTTTTCGCTTTGATTATTTTATCTTATGTTTGCTGAGGGTAGCAGGGGCAGAGAAGCAGCAGCAAGCGGTTGGCTAGGCTTGGTTTCTGAAAAAACCCTTCAGTCGGCTCCGATTTCGCTCGAGACGCAAGACGGCGGTTGAAAAGAGCGAGGGATTGAAACGAATGGGAGAGGAGGAAGGAAAGCGAGTGCGCAATGCAATGTGCCGGTGCTCAAGCCCAGCTGTGAATGCTGACAGGGTGGAGATTGGAAATAACTAGCAGTGTGTGAACATTGTGCAGCCCTATTGGAACCCGCCGAATTTAATTTGCCCAAGACTTGCACGCCGAAGTGGGCGGTTGGTTTTCGTGACACAGATACAGAGATAAAGAGCTGGGGCAAGCGAGCAAATAGGCATGGATGAAGAAATGAACTGCTGGAGGGGATGCATTACAGTTCGCCCCAAGCAATTCCTCGTTCTAACAATGCGTGACCTCGCGAGACAACGTTATTGGCTGGAAGTGGCCGGTTTACGGTAGTTTCAGATGCGGAGCATCTTTTGCTCGCGGATATGTCACGCGTCCATAGTCCGCACTCATACTACGCATGCGCGACTCCCCTTCTTTCTTCTCTGCAACAGCTGCGCGTTACTCTCTCCACTTTTCTCCTACCACCTGCTTGCGCTCGCTTCCCCTTTGCGCATACTCGTCCCCCTCTCTCCTCTCCTAGTCCCCTCTCTCCTGCCTTGCAACGCAGACGCAGGGAGCGTCTGATAACCTACGCTCGCTCCCCCCCCCCCCCCCGCTCTCTGCTAGACATTCCTCCCCGAGGTGTCTCGCAACACCGACGCAGGCAGCGTCTGCTAGCGAGTTTCTTGATTTAAAAAAAAAACATACTGCTCGCGCTGCACTACCGCGATGCTCCGCATCATACCATGGTTCCCTTCCGGGGTACGGGGTAATTTCTTTATCGATGCGTGATTGACACGTCCTGCATTTGTATTCATGCGTGCTCTGTCATAACAAACAGTATAGAGGAGGCAGAGAAGGTAGCCATAGCCATGGCTATCACCTCCAACAAACACTCATTCATACTGAGCGATTCGCAAGTAGCAATCGGAAATTTTACGTAAAAACGAATTTCACAGCAAGCCCTCAGAATCCTCGGTAATAACGAAGAACTACCCAAAGTGGATGAACCCAAATTCCTCGTATGGTTCCCGGCGCACACGGAGACTGACGCATCCAATCCGAACGAGCTGGCTCACGAGTTTTCGCGAGAATTAACTCGCCGTACAACCCGACCACACTGCTCGGTGATCATCCCTGGCGCCGCCGACGTACCACACAAAGACCGATTTGCAAGCTACACAGAATACGTGCAACACTACAGAGAAGCAAGGCGCGTCTTTCCCGCACCTCACCCGAGTCTAAACAGGCAAGGAGCATCGGAATACCGGCAGCTACAGACGAACTGCTACCCGAACCCTGTGCACCTCCACAGGAGCTACCCACACTTATACCCGGACAATAAATGTAAGCTATGCGTAAGAGAAAAGGCGTCTTACAAACATATCTTATGGGAATGCCCCAACTTATCAACAAGTTCTACTGAGATCCTCCTGGAGCAGTGGCGGCTTGTGCTTCTCAGCTCGGAGGTTCAAGACCAAAAATGGGCTATCCAGCAGGCCAGGTAGGCTAGGCTGTACAGAGACAAGGTCTCCCGGTACCTCATTTTGCGGTCTAGCCCGGACTACAAACATTCCGGATACGAAAATAAAGTTTATTCATCATCATACTCCCTCAATAGGCCTCGCCGCCTGCAGAGCGGGAGCTCAAAAGTGTACCACGCACTCTGACTCGACGATTACATAAAAGTTAATTCGAGACCTTCTGGCTTTAGTCAGTTTGTCAAATGCCCTTTCCTAATTTGCTCCCTTCCAATATAAGAAACGCATCGGGTGGAACCTACCACTGACCACACAACACAGACCCCCCCCCCCCCCCCCATTACACTATTTTTTACCCTTCTACCATAACGAAAGCGCATCGGGTAAAACCTACCACTGACCAGACAATACAGACAAACCCGCCCATAACACTGCCTCGTAAAGGCCACACATCAGGCCACTCCTCCGAAGAAAAGATAACGAAAAGACGACGAAGCAAGGAGCTTTGTTTTGCCAATGCTGATTACGTTATGTAAGGCTCGAGGCATTCTTGGCACCCGTCGGACATCTCTGACATGCCTCATTCCTTCCGAAGCGTCGACTTGTCTTCGGTAACTCCCACTCCGTCAAGGGCCCCCCCGTTTGCCCATTCGTGTTGCCTGTCAACTCTCTTGCGCCGGTCCTCCTGTCGTCTTGTCGCCTTTTGCGCGTGGTTCTTCGGCTTTAGTTCGGTGCAGTACGCCTCCGCCTCTCGCTTTGCGCTCGTTGAAAGTATGTAGTTCTATATCCATATTAAAGTAGACTATGTCAACGCGGACCTGCTTGCTCAATGGAAATTCAATTCCTTATAATAGCCGATACGCAAAGATGTATACGTGCACAGATATTCGCGTAACTGGTTATTCAGTCCGTAGACGACAGTTCTCTCGCTCGTGTGCTGCCATCTAGGTCAGGTCACGGTGCTGTCCAGGTGTTTTACTCTACCGCTTCAATGTGCTGCTCTCCAATGCAGCTCAGATATAGAACGTGTGACTCCCAATAATGACGCTAACGGGAGGAATAGCGTGTAAGGAATGCACTGGTTCTTTATTGATGGCATCAGTTGTATTAGATGTTGTAACGCTGGCGCTTTTTTTTGGCAACAACAGGTATTACCGACAGCATACAACGCACCAAGGACGTAACTACCACTAAAGAGCTGTCATCGCGGTTAGGACGCGTCATAAGCGGCGCTGAATGATGATGACGGATGCGATATAATGCGGATGATGAACGTAAAACACCAGTCTTCGCAACGCATTGCTTGACGGCGCACGATTATGTGATCGACCAGGCTTTTTACGCCATCGTCGGATGTTTCCGGGACCGACTTGCTGTGCTCAGTGCGTGGTGTAAGATGTATAAGTGTTTCTTACACCGTAGTTCAGTGCTATTATAGTGCTCCCAAATCGAGGCAGTGCTGTTGCACCCATTCGACCTGTTTCCATCTCGTAGAGCGAGACGCACGAATCGCGCGGTCCGCTCTTTGAAGAAAGAAAGAAAGAAAGAAAAGGACAAAATAAAGAACAAAAAGGAAAGAAAGAAAGAATCTTTGAGAACCGGTTAATCCTTATGCGTAGTATAACAGCAGAAAGAGAAAGAAAGAAAGAAAGAAAGAAAGAAAGAAAGAAAGAAAGAAAGAGTCTTTGATAATCGGTTAATCCATATGCATAGTATAACAGCCCACCTCTGTCTTCTGACAGTCATATAATGGTCCTAAAGTTTCTTTCGTGAGCCGCACTGTCCTTCGGTATTGCATCGAGTAGTTTCCCCCACATTACGCAACACATATGTTTGGGGTGGGGTGGCGGAGATGACGACAGCCGCAGTGTTCGATTTTGTCCTCGATAGCTTCTATTGCTACAGTATAGTACGGTGTTATTATTCTGGATAGTTGTTATTTCTGTTTATAGCTTATGCTATAGCGGTATTTAATTGTATGCTACATTTTTTAAACTTTTTTTCATCCACATGCATTCATTTTCATTTTTTTTCCTGCAGTTATTGTGCTGGAGATACCTGTAACCCGCAGTATGTGTACTTACGATGATATTCAAGTTGTTTTACTTGTTCGTTTGCTCGCCGCTGCACCGCACTGCTTGTTGTTACTGCCCTTTATAGTGTAGTCTGATCGTTGTGCTCCGTCAAGCTACGTATGTGGCTTTTAGCCCGGTGAAACCGTTCAGCGCTTATATACTGAATATAAAATTGAATTGAAATTGAAATGACGTGAAGTCTTCGAGGCGAGGCACGTCGCAAGAGCGAACTTTTCGACACGCTGACAAGCGACCTAGTCTGAACGTCGGCTCCTCCGCTATCACTTGTTCTGGCGCCTTTTTCTCGCACACTGGTATTAGGTGCCGCAGATTTCTAAGCGCGAAAGACGTGCTGACTGTCCACAAAAGGCGTTGCAGGGTGTTAATCCTGAATTTCCGTTATGAGGTGGGGAAGTGGCGGAAGGGTGCGGCTACTTGTTAACACCTCGGTGCTTTCGAGATGTGCAAATACGTCATCGATAAGGAAACATTTCAGAAACCCTAATTAAAGAAAACCAAGAAAGTGACGTTCGCTTTAGCTCCACTAAAGCGAAGACATTAAATTCAGTTTTCCAGATAACTTTGTGGAACTACCGACAGCCTGTTCCATGGTCCTTTACCGCCGATTAAACAAGTGCGCTTATCTCAGTTTCGCGCTCCAATTCACTTACATGCTGCATGCGCTTAGATTAGCCGCCGTAAACTAGACCTCGACCATCTTAACCGGGCGTTGCTGCAGCTAACGGGAGCCCTGTACTGATGGCTCCACCCTCTGGGACTGCACCTAACCAAAAAATAACGCATCATGTTTTTGTTTTTTTTTCTCCCGCTGTTACAACTACTACAGTACGACTATGCAAAATTTGTATAGAGAGATAACGGTGTAACCTGCTTACCTTATCTATCCATTGTCTAAACGCCGCTCTTCCTTGCTTGTTTTTATTTTATTTATTCGTGGTTTTCCATTCAACCGTCATATCTCTATCGCATGCATCTTACTCAACAACCATCTGTATACTTTCGCGCCACAAAAGAAATCAACAGACCAACAAAAGAACGGGCCTTGTTCGAGGGAGCGTACACAGATTGCGCGTATATGCGCGTAGTTCTCATTGCGTATTCTCAACTCGTTCTCTGGGCATAGCGTCGTCGAGCGGTCTCGATCGCCGTGTTGGATTGGATTCTGACTTGCGGATGCACGTGCCGTTAGGCCTCCCTCGCCCGCTGAGTCCGTGGGAGGAATATATACAGATGCAACCAAACAGACCCCTGTTGCTGTGTGGTATTCCGTCTGGGAGTCTTGCTCCTCCTTCAACATATTTCTTTTTTCGGTTATAACGGCCAGGCTGGTTGGTCGCGGTCTTTTTCTTTTCCCTCGCGTTTTTTTTCTTTTTCTCCTCTTCTGCCAGCACCTTCTGAATGATGTATTTATGGCGGGCCGGCGTTTTCAGAAGCCCATGTGCCGACTGGGCCAAGTTCGTTCCTTCGAAGCGTATGTGTTGGGCGGTGCCGGTCGTACGCTTTGGTTGTGCGTGTCTTGCGTGCCTATGTTGTTTGGTGCTCTGTCGGTGTGGCTGCCCGCGCGTTCTTTTGTGCTCTCTCTCTCCCTCTCTCTCTTCGACGTTCGCGCGGCCATGTGCGGTGCCCGCACGTGCCAACGTTCACGTCTTGCGTTCGAAGACAGCGAGTCGAAGGAGAAGCCGAAGCCAACGAAAGGGACTGCAGTTAGCCGGGGCAGGATTGTGGCTTGGACGTGTCTGTACTTTTTCTCGGCTTCTATAGTTTGGAGTGTGTGCGCATGGTGTCTTGCGAACATTTACAGTCCACGCTGTTTTCCAGCTCGGCTGCGGTTCTCTGCGCAACTTTTAGTTGTCATTCATTCATGTTCATTCATTCATTCATTCATTCATTCATTCATTCATTCATTCATTCATTCATTCATTCATGCATTCATTTGTTTTTGTTCGTTTGTTTGTTTGTTCCTTCGTTCGTTGTTTTTTTTTTCCTTGCGGAGATATTGAGCATCGCCTCCTCAGAGCTTGGTCAGGAGTAAAGCTTGGTCAGGAGCAATGTGGAGTGGTTTACCCGGAGGAGCGCGCCTGTAAGCTAGTTGGCCGCCAGCTCCTTGCTTGGTCCAACAGGGTTGCAAGAAGGGGCAGTCGGTAATCGATCATCATACCTTATACTATCGAAGCAGTGCACTTTCGATGAGGACAAAGGAAACGAGGAAGACGGGACTCTCTCCCTGTTGACTGTCGCGTCTTTCTTGTCCCCTTTGTGCTCGTCTAAAGTATTCACCTATACCGAACGATATCCATCGCAGAGGGGTGTAGCGTATATATCTCAGAATTGGGGGTGGCGATTTCACGTAATTCAGTCAGCTTACCAGCTGCTCTGCGATACCATCTTGCTCTGTTTTGCGCATATAGCCACGTGAATATCGGAATCTGCGAACCCTGAAATAATGACGGGAGATATAGAGCCATCGGTTGGAAGCATGTACAACTTTTACAGCTAGTAAACGAAGCGTACGACGACATCCCCCAACGACTGGTTTCCGTCCCGGGGCGCGCAGTTCTCGACGATATCGTGAAACGTGACTGCAGGATAGGCGATGCCTTCTCTCTGCAACGAAGATAAAAACAGAAAAGGTGTGGTTTTGTACTTTCCCTTTCATCCTGGTCTCTGAATGTCCTTTGCTGGCTCCTCCACGCGCTCTGTCGTGCTCCCCTTACGCGTCGGCTGTTTGGAGACGCCTTTTGCGGTGGTGTTTCGCCATGAATAATCAATGGCCACTCTTTCATCCGCCGTAAAAGAAAAAAAAGCTTCGTTGAAGCGAACGATTCTAAAAGGGGGGGAGCTGCGATCCCGGTTCGCTCCAACGTGTTGTCGTCTACCCGTATCGATCTGTGTACTTTCTACGCAACAAGCTCGATCACTCCCTCTTTTGACCGGTTCATCGAAACTTTCCCCGTAAATGATAGGATGCTGCTTGAAGCCTCCTTTTGTCTCCGTGTGCGCGCGCGATAAAGGCACGGAGCCTGAGCCTTCGGCCGTTCCCGCTATCGATGCCTCGTCTACCGCTCTATAGAATTATTCAATTCAATTTTATTTCCCAGTTTATACATACTGGATGGTTGCGTTGGGTTAAAAGCTACATAAGTAGCTCGACCTGACCCAACGACCACACTATACAGGACAGTAACAGCAAGCAGTCCGCTTCAGTGCCTCTGCGCCTTTTCTTTCATACGTGTAGCCTTCCTTACGGCGTTGCGTCGTGCTTCCGTGGGTTGCAGGGTCAGCGTCATTTTCTATTCATGAGGGCCGCAAACACACATAAACACACACATACAAACACACACACATACAGTGTGCACGCATGGATTGTCGTAATAATACTTGTCGCGACCTGCCAGAGGTCCATTTCAGTTTCACTTTCTAACCACAAAACCTCATTCTGCACGTATACACATCAACTAATTATAATTCACTGTTTACGAACATCAGTATATATATATATACATATATATATATATATATATATATATATATATATATATATATATATATATATATATATATATATATATATATACATATATAAAGTACCGAAAGCTAAGTTTTGGTCCGAGTATATACAGCAATATAGCGAGAGCGAGTGGTTTTTTATTATTGATATAGACCGCCACCACGAAACCCGCGTTGATCGCGCGCCCGCACTTCTTCGTCGCCGTTCTCGCAGCTTCATTCCAAATTCATTTCCAGAAGCCGTGGCGCCCGCCAGGCGTTCATGTTGCCACGGCGCACTTAAACACTCGCTCTGCTCCTCTCCCTCCTTTTCTTCTTTTGCTTCCCTTCTCATATTGACTCGCCGCTTCCCGAAATCCCGCTCTTGCAAAGTCTGAAACCGGCCTTTTCCGGCTGTCTTCGTGCCTTTATGTATCTCTCTAGATGCTCATATTCACACACATCGGACGTTCTCGCTGTGTCCACCACCTTTTTATCCCCGCCACTGTTCTTCATTATTGGAGACATTATTCTTACTTTTGAAAAAATGTAAAAAGAAATACCTTAATTCGGTTCTTTCGTCGACCGTCGCGAATAGTGCGAAGTAATAATCTCCTTACTACACCACCGGCGCCTCCTTCCTCCCCAGGCTCCACAGTGTGCAGTGAACGAAAAGCCAAGGCGGGAAAGAAGGCTCCCCAGAGGTCGGTGGAAGACGAGAGCGAGGAGTGGTATAATGCCTTTGTCATCGTCGTCGTCGTCGTCTTTGGTGCAGTTGAAAAGAGGGTGCGCGGAATAAGAAACGAATTTATGGCCTGGGATTCTCGCAGGAGACCCCGTCCTCCGCGTACTGCATAACGAGCTTGATTGTCCCGTTTCGGTCGGCAATCTGCCTATATTAAATGCCTCGCTCTATTGATTCTTTTAAACTTTCCCGTTTCTTTCCTTTTGGCCTTTGAAATTTTTTTTATTTCTTTTTTTTTTGCTGAGAGATATTTATTTGGCTCTATGTTGGGTGTCGTGAAGTTTTAATGCGTCTGTAGGGGCTGGTCGTACCCGCTTTTATTTTTATAAAGACCCTTGCGGTGGCATTTGCGGGGAAAAAAATCTTTCTGTACAAATAGCCTGTTTTATTTGTTTTATAGCTCCTCCATATCACCACTGGTTGCTTGCTTTGGTTTTGTACAGGTGGCATGCCGTGGTCTTTCTTTTACGGCACCACTAGCAGACGTGGTGTGTGCTCGATTGTGTGATTGATTGATTCATTAGTTGATTGATTGATACGTGAGTCACTGATCCATTCATTCATAGTCGATCGCCCCTCATCGGACCTCGATGTACGTGCAGCAGGTTCAGCCACCAGGCGAACGAGCCTTGCGGAAAAGCCAGCGTGTTGATTCGCAGGAGGACGCGGTGATTTAGTATGTCGAGTGGTCACTAATTTCAAACGGCTCTCCATCCTAAATGTGTTACACAGGGTTGTCTCAGCAGTTATGACGTAAAGGTGGCCACACCAAGGAAACAGACTCATAATCAGCTCCCGTGGTTTATTCATTTATTTATTGTTATTGTTATTAAACAACTGTTCTGTGCCCCCTAAATTATCATTTTTATCCGTTCTATGTAGTACTACTGGTGTCTGTGGGCTCGTTTTTATCATGTAGTGAAAGAGGCCAATGTGTATAATTTAACTTCAAACTAGCTACCCAATTAAATAATCAATATGCAACTGAACATACAAATAATGTACTAGATAGACTTAGTGGTACGTCTAAATACGTGCTTCGCTTCCTAAAGTTGAGGGGTTTTGGTGGCGCACTCCCATCGACGTATAAATTCAATTTAGTGCCGTGATCGTGCTCGCGGCTTATATGATTGA
This sequence comes from Rhipicephalus microplus, assembly GCF_013339725.1. NCBI lineage: Eukaryota > Metazoa > Arthropoda > Arachnida > Ixodida > Ixodidae > Rhipicephalus > Rhipicephalus microplus. The sequence continues at coordinate 78,973,020 of NC_051168.1, forward strand.
GATCAAAAAGGGGGAAAAAAGAATATGCCGACTTTCACGACTCGCAAACATCAACTTTGACGACCATGTGGGTGGCACGTGTGGCTTCAGCGCGCGCTTATCATAAACCCTTCCGGTGTCCCAAAAGCCCACCCGTGGCTTTTCGTATGCGTGTGTACAGAGTTAGGCCACGAGCGCTAGCGCGACCTTTTTGCGCTGGTCCGCATACGCAGCGCCCCGTAGCGGGTACCCCCAGCGCAATAAAATCTTGGCGTTCGCCAATCCGTCTCTCGCTGAGATTTTATGTCTCTGTCGTCGTTCTTTCATATTTTCCGTGATCGCGCCTCGCAGTCATTAAACCGAGCCTAGCGTGATGCCTTCCCGCGGGCGCTACCACGAAAAAAGAAAGAAGAAAAAGCTGAGCTGCTTACGTGAGTAATTATAACGTTGCGCCGAGGCCGTAAAAAAAACGCCGTACTTCTTTTCAGACAGCGCGTACCGTAATATCGCGCGTAAGCGATGCCCAAGGTCCAAGAATCTTCTGGTCTAGAGTCAAGTTGATTCAAAACCGTCCGGAGCCTTAATAAATAAAACTTAATAAGAACACAACAGTACACTTCTGTATCTTCTCGTTATGGTTTTCCCATTCTTGTATTGTGCTCAGTATTACGAGCTATAATGAAGTCGAAAGCATTTTAGGTGCCTCTTCAAACGCCATAATCGCCCCGCCGCGGTGGTCTAGTGGCTAAGGTACTCGGCTGCTGACCCGCAGGGCGCGGGTTCATATCCCGGCTGCGGCGGCTGCATTTCCGATGGAGGCGGAAATGTTGTAGGCCCGTGTGCTCAGATTTGGGTGCACGTTAAAGAACCCCAGGTGGTCTAAATTTCCGGAGCCCTCCACTACGGCGTCTCTCATAATCATATAGTGGTTTTGGGACGTTAAACCCCACATATCAATCAATCAAACGCCATAATCGACTGTATACGGACTGTAGGCGTCTTCGAGATTTGGCGCGACCTGACGATACGTCGCGACAGACGGCGTCGGCGTTGACGCGAGTGTTGCGAAAAATCATCGCGCGACGGCGCCACCCTGTGACCTCACCATGACGTCACGCATCTCCGAAATTTGTGATGTCGTATAATGTGACATCACGTAATGACGACATCAAATGACACCCTCCCTCGGTCGTATAGCCGAGCCGATCCATGAGGTCATGCGAAACCGTGCTAGGTGCAGAAAGTTCTCGGGGGCGTGGGACGATAGATAGAACCTACTGAGACAGAAAAATTGGCCGCGTATTTGCGTGCTTTGCTTCAAATGTCGTTGAAAGACAATAGTCCTTTGCCGGTCTTTTTCTCGGGCATAGCGTCGCATTGACGGTGCAGCCTAAGAAACACTAGTGTCTTTAGAATTACGTATCTATGTACGTTCTAGTAAAGAAACACACCACGTAATACTTTCGTGCAGATGTTGCCCTCCAGTTATGCGTGATATTTGCTTTTTGATCGACAGTGTTCGTAAGTAAGTGTGAACGCAGCCACCAGTTCAAGATGGCTGGGCGTTCAGCAAGTGCTTAAACATTGGCCGGGTGGCTGAAAGGTTTTGTGTGACAGACAGACATACTAAAATTTTTGCAATCAAGTATTCCGAGAAAGACTATTGTCTTTCAATAATTGCTTTAAGCCTTCCAGTCATCTAAGGCGAATACATAGGGGACCCTGCGTCTTTGTTTTCTTTTTCATTAACCTTACGCAGGCCACTGACGTCATGAATACACAATACCAGATATCGCACTTGGCTTCTCACACTGAGGTGTGTCTTCTACGCGGGATTTCACGGTATACGCACCGGTCGTCACGCGTGAATATTTTACAGCAGCATGGTGGGAAGTACAGAGGGGGGGGGGGGGGTATTTTTGCGTGAGCTATGGGGTCACGCTTCCACCCTACTTAGTTCCTGCTCGACTATAAAAACAACGAAGGCTTCTTTGCACTCCGGCGCTGTTTTAATTCCTCGCGTAAAAACAAAAAACTTCCTCATGACGTCAGGATGGTTGATCAATGTTAGTGCGGTGAACGATTCACATGGGTGACCAACCGGGGTATTGGTTTTTTTTTTGTTTATGTTTTAATGAATTTTCAATTTCTTTGTCGCCGAGCATAATATTGAGACCATGGTTGTGTAATGATTTTGGTTGTCGTAATGAACTTGACCGCAAGTATATTCTTTCTGTTTTTCGTTAGTGCACTAACAGCAGCGCACTTCTATTTATTTTTAATGAGTGCGAAAGACGATGGACCTGTTTATAACAACGTCGCAGATGGAATACGTGTAATCGCGTGCCCCGATGCGAAGCGATTTCCGGTTTTCGCGAATGTGCAATAATGCGTCGTATATACCTTGGTTAGATTTCTTGTTGTCCTTTTTTGTCTGTTCAGTTCGCAGTCCGCTCATGGCTGACCGCGCTCCCGTTGTTCCATTCCCCCGGAGCACGTTTGCTAATATGCGATCGTCTGCCGTCTTCGGACGTGCTTGCACGGCTTAAAAAAAAAAAAAAAACACTCGCAACGTAAAGGCAAGATGGTTGATTGCTATTATACAAAACTGAGAACGAAAAAAAAAAAAAACTGGCTGGAATGGCGATTCGACCTGGCACTCTACCGTACTCGCACAATATAAGCGCTAGCTAGAAAACATCTATGATGGATGTGTGCTTATACGGTCGTCAAGGGTAACGGTCGTTTGCCTGATTGCATGTAAACGCAGAGCCTATAGATGTCCCCGCAGACATGGACCAGGAAATAGTAGCCTACAGGCATTTTTTTTATTTGCTCGGCGTGTATGAAGACCGCTACTAATGCTTTCTTTGTTTGGCTGATCATTTAGCTTTGTTTATAATAATAATAATAATAATAATAATAATAATAATAATAATAATAATAATAATAATAATAATAATAATAATAATACATTAAGTTAAATGCTCAGCCGAACCGCAAAAAGCATTAGTAACGGTCATTATATACTCCGAGCAAATAGAGAAATGCACGTAGGCTACTGTTTTCAAGTCAATGTCTGCGCGGACATCTCGGCTCTTCGTACGTGCGACCCTGCGAACGACCGCTATCCCTGACCATTATTAGTATTACCGTTAATAATGTTAATATTAGTAGTAGTAGTAGTAGTAGTAGTAGTAGTAGTAGTAGCAGTACTTTCTGTGTGCTTCACATGCTTTTTTCAGTGTTTAGATACTTAGTTTAGGTAATCAAAGGTCTAAAGCTTTTGACGACCGAAGCGGAAATTGACGGCACGTGGGTCATCCCGATGAGGTAAGAATAGTTGCCATATCTATGGGATTTGGGAAGTTATGCTGATGTCATCTAGTACGGTTTCGTACGTGGAAAGTATAAACGCAAGAAAATATTTTCGCAACGTCGAAAATGTTTGTTGCTGCTGCTGCTTTCCCGAGTGGCATTGATCGAAATAGTTTGTGGACCACCGCCCAGAAATATCAGCACAAGACAGCGCGAAGCCGATAAATGAACGAATAAACATTGTTAGCAGTGGCAGTTTCCTTCGGGCGAGACGGGGAGGGGATTAACGCCAAGAAGTTTTTTTTTTCTTTGTATAATGATGGACTGATAAAAACGCACGCCTCTGTTTACTTACGCGTAATCACCGTGCGCGTAATACAGCTCACAAATTCATCGCCTTGAGTTCAGTTTTAGATTTTTCATTTACATTGTCACGATGTACAATTGAATGCCGCGCGTTATTTCTCTTTCCTTGCGAGGGGATGTACCGTGCCACGCACACACACAATAAACGTAAAGAAGAAAAAAGGACGCGCATATGTGTATACTAGGCCACGGGGTATACCGGCCGATCCTCCGAAGATGTCCGGGCGAACGGCATGGCCGAGCGGTTGACACGACTTCCTTAATGGACATGTCGTGTAACGTGTATCGGTATACGGAAAAAAAAAGAAGAAAGAAACATAGGACCAAGCCTGCTTTGCCGCCTCCTGTGTGCGTGCGCTTGACCACATAGCCGCGGGTCACCATTATATGTGTCTATAGATGCTACTTCTTCTTCGGGTAATCGGAAGAGCGCGTGTCCAAGATCTCGGTGGTCCACTTCCTGCACGGGCCCCTGCGGGGGTACGTCCCAATCTGTCTTGCGCGTTTTCGTGTGTGTGTGTTGCTGCGTTGTCGCCAGTACGAAGCTTACGGGCCACGCCGTCGGAGGACGCTCGAAGGAATATCTGCACCGCGGCAGGGCTTTCTTTACTGCTGCCCCGCCGCGGTGGTCTAGTGGCTAAGGTACTCGGCTGCTGACCCGCAGGCTGCGGGATCGAATCTCGGCTGTGGCGGCTGCATTTCCGATGGAGGCGGAAATGTTGTAAGCCCGTGTGCTCAGATTTGAGGTCACGTTAAAGAACCCCAGGTGGTCGAAATTTCCGAAGCCCTCCACTACGGCGTCTCTCATAATCATATGGTGGTTTTGGGACGTTAAACCCTACATAATCTATCTTTCTTTACTGCACGGCAGTGTAAACACGTCAGTGCCGTCAGTTCTCGTGCAGTCTTGTAATAGTAAACAAAAAATCAACCAGGTTCGCCTCAGGGGCACCGGTTGAACTGCGAATCTGGGGCCTTACCGTTCGCGAGCCTAACGCATTTTTTATGTTTCTGTTTCACAAGCCTTTCAGATACGTTGTACCACGTACTGCTCGCTATTAAACGCGCTTTGTTAAAACTTTGAGGTGGTATAGCGTATAGTGTTAGTTCATCTTGACCATGCCACTCTAATACACCGGTTTACGAAGAAGCCTTCGCTTAATGTGCTCCTATATCTTGAATCACTGCCCTTTATTGAGTACTCTTTCTCGAGCTGCTTGTGTAGTCACCACCTTTTATAACTATATGCAAAATATCACGTGACAGTGATGGGATTATGGTAATGCGCACGCCACTTGTGAGGCTTGATTGATTTGATGATTGATTGATATGTGGGGTTTAACGTCCCAAAACCACCGTATGATTATGAGAGACGCCGTAGTGGAGTGCTCCGAAAATTTCGACCACCTGGGGTTCTTTAACGTGCACCCAAATCTGGGCACACGGGCCTGCAACATTTCCGCCTCCATCAAAAATTCAGCCACCGCAGCCGGGATTCGATCCCGCGACCTGTGGTTCAGCAGGCGAGTACCATAGCCACTAGACCAACGCGGTGGGGCAACTTGTGAGGCCAGCTGTTGCTTTCTTCGTTTTTAGTGCACCAGTGGTCAGTAGTGAGACTTTCCCCGCCACGGTGGTCTATAGTGGCTGTGGCGCTTGAGTGCAAACCGGACGGTGGCGGGACCGAATCCCGGCTGCGTTTCAGATGAAGGCGAAGATATTTTAGGCCCTTGTGCCTAGATTTAGGTACACGTTTAAAAAAAAGCCTGGTGACCGGAACTTCTGGAGCCCTCTGTTATATGGCAGGTTTGGGCCGTTAAACCCCAGATATTATTATTAGTACAGCGCCACGGCTCGGGCCGTGTCCGTGAATACCGTGGAAGCTACAGCCATTGCACTTACAATAAAAAAAAAAAAAACTTGAGGATATCCTGGGACAATCATATCTTATTCTTACCTGTTTCGTGGTCCCATGTAGACTCTCTCACACGGAAAGACTATACCACACAACACCATTCGCCTATTTGGACTGGAACCTAACGCAGGACCTTGCTGTCATCTGGTGCCCGGGTCACCGTCAGGACTCGGTGGTAATAAAGAGCGGACGTCGCAGCTCGGGCGTTCTTTTACCAACCGAGCGGCCGACCACTCCAACGACGACAGCCCCTCCTTACCGCGAGACATCCTTGAGCACCAATGGCTTGAGTGGTAAGGGATGGATTCTGTGTGGGTCGAGGAGTAAATGTGCCTTTAATGTACGATAAGGTACATTTCTCTGAAAATTGAGGTTCCAGCAGTACAAGAAAACAGGCTCTGTTGTGTCGAGATTCTTGCAATAAAAACTCCCAAGCATTTCCCCGAGGGTGAACATGGTTAAGTGCGAATACACGGGGTGATGCTATGAGGGGTATTTATTAATTCGCACTATTATATTTATTAATCACACTATGGTGCCTTTATGGTGTAATGGTTTCTGGGAATCGCAATTTGATCACACGGGGGAGTTTACGTTAACTCACTGGAGAATGCCAACGGATTTTAACTTTACTCCCCCTCACGACCCGCTCTCGATGGGAGACTGAGAGAGAAGGCGGGCGCGCGAGAGAGAGGGGTGCGCGCGCAGCTGCAGCGAGCGAAGGGGGAGGGGGTATAAGGCGCGTTACTGACACCGATATCAGCGTCGCGTCCGTGGCTTAAGCCCAAACTCCATAAGCGCGAAAATGCACGCGACAGCGACGAGCGACGCTATGAGCGACGAAACATTGCGTTCGCGCGACGTGTCGCGTGCTCGTTTTCGCGCGATCGCTCGGTTCTCCAGATTTGGAAACCGTCGCTCATCGCCCGGAAGTGCTGGGCTCAAGCAGCCAATAGCGAAAAACCGGAAAAGACGAAGACTACATAGGTGCACGTGACCCTGCCCGAGTCACGTATGCGCAACAAGAAATAACGCAATGTTTATTAAGCATGCGCATATAAAAAATGCTGCAAGGCAATAATAAACACTTTCCGTTCCATTACACAACAATATATCTTATTTTTAAATTGGAAACCGCTCGCTACGCGGTTTTCTTGGTGCGAGTTGACGGCCTCATGCCAGCAACAGTGGAATTCGCTCGCCGAAGCCGTCGCGTGAATGAGGTTTGCCTGCGCTAGCGACTGATCGCGGGACGCCGGTCTACGTCGCGTCGCTCGTCGCTGTCGCGTGCATTTTCGCGCTTATGGAGTTTGGGCTCGATTCGGTAGAGCGTCGCGCTGCGGCCCGTCAAGTCCTCTTTCTTTTAAAGACAGAGAGAAGACTGCGGACGCCGCCGACGGCGGTGGATGGTTTGGGGTCGCTTATAATGTGTATTCACACTTAAAAAGCAATCCGTCGTCCATGGTATGGTATATTTCATCCCTTAATCTATGTCTTAACGGATATTTAGGTTTAAAGAAACTCCACTATGTCAGATTAGCAAGTAAGCAAATAGCGACAATTGTACAGTGTACCACACCCCTGCTCTGACTTGCGCTGTATACGAAGACACACACACATCCTTCGTAGAGGTGCATGCCATTCACCCCGCAATGTGCAGCGGTAGCTGTACGTGATGCGGAGGCAGCTGTGCCCACTCTCGCCCGCATAACGTGGGATTGTCAGAATGGTCCAACCGAAATTAACTGGCCGCAAATAGAGAGCGGCATTTCCGGAAGGGAGCAGTGCACGGGAGACTCCGCTCGCCAGCGAGGATCTGGGCGTGCAAGTATAGCGCTCCTTTGACCAGGCGCAGCGAGCCGCCCAAGCCAGTGAAGCCCCGGAATAGAGGCCCCACCCATTCGTCGCTCCCCGTACTCCTGTATTTCTGTTACACACACACACACACACACACACACACACACACACACACACACACACACACACATATATATATATATATATATATATATATATATATATATATATATATATATATATATATATATATATATATATATATAGTTACTAGTGGGACTTACCACGATTTCTGAAGCACATATCTGTTTCAAGACGGATCCCGGGCATGAAAACCTTGATTGAGAACAGTTTTTCTTATAATAACTTTTATGGTGGTGTATACCTAAAGCTTTGATCCACACTGCACGAGGGTTTTTAGGTGGGCTAGTTGGTTTGTGAACATGATATGACCGTGCAGCAGAAAATGTGAGTCACTAAACACACTATACTGAGTATTTTAATATTAATAATAATAATAATAATAATAATAATGTCTGGGGTTTAACGTCCCAAAACCACCATACGATCACGATGGACGCTGCACAGGAGGGCTGCGCAAATTTCGGCCGTCCAGTGTTATTTAACGTGCACTGACATCGCACAGTACACGCGTGGCTTCTATGGCATTTGTACTCCATCGAAGTGTGACCGCTGCCGGCTGGGCTTGAACCCGCTACCTTCGGGTCAGCAGCCGCGAGCACCGCCCCGCCATCGTGGCGGATGTATACTGAGTATTGGATCTTGTGCGCTTCAATCTCCGCTGTTCGTAGCGCCTTTCGGCCCGAATGCCATATACTATAACAAGAACATGAACTCCAACCTAATTGGGCTTTGACGCGGTTATTACTTGATTTGGTTTTCGGACCGCTTGAAAGTGCCTGAGGGCTCTCGGGCACTATCGGGTCGTTTGATAACCGCTTTTCGCCTAGCGACCACAATCGCTAGTTGTAAATAAAGATGTTGACCTACTTCTGTTTGATTCGGTTTGATTTCAATTTTGGCAGCCGGCGGGTGCTGTGATGCGTTCGATTTGATCATCCACGATCATGTCCTGGTAAAATGACTAAATCCGATGTTGCATGCGATGTTTACAAGTCACTTTGTTTTTATGGTATAGCTCGCCTATAGGTGACGACGTTTGTCGTTGAGTGATTATGTTTTTCAGGCTTAGTATGGAACAGTTATAACCCTCCTGTAGGTTTGTCTACACAACATGAGAGATAGTCTTGCTGAAATCGCTATTGGCGAAATAGTCCATCGCTGCAGATGCACGACTTGTTGGTATACTCTCTCTGTGCCAATGGAAGAGCTCTGTAAAAATCTTTCGTGAGGTGGTCTACTCACAACAAGGTATAGGGACTCCTTAAATTCATTTTCATAGAGGTTTACATAGGTCTGTTCGCGCCGTGGTGGGCCTTATCGCTTTTCGCTCCGCCTTGGTGGGTAGATGACTAATAGCAGAAACCGAAATCGGTAGATATTTATTATTTTTTTATGTTTAAAAAATGACAACGAGAGAAAAAAAGAAACGAGTTATGTGCCCTCAGGGCTATCCTGTGTATAGCGCTGCGTCCTGCAGGCGACGGCGCGCTCCTATTCCATCAGGCGATTGAATAACGACCCCGAGGTTACGACCGCGGTCTCGCGAGGGCGTTCTTCGTGGCACGTACGCGTCACCCCGTGTCACGCCCAGCTCATAAGAGATAAGAAAAACTCAACAAGAAAAAAAACGGTCACCGAGGAGCGCTCGGCGAAATGAATTCTCCCTTTGTGCGTGGAAAGTGTGATTTTTTATATCGTGGCCGTCGCTCTCCTCGCCTGTGTGAGTTCGTGAACGCGTGTTTGTGTGTGTTTCTGTGGTTGTGTGCGCGCGCGTGAACGTGTTTCGGTTTCGCGCGTGCCTGTGTGTTCTCGGAGAACAGTTCAACGTGTCGAGCCACTCCGTGGTATACCTTTGTTTTCGATTGTAAATAAAGAATTGTGCGCGAGTAAATGGAACTTTCTGTTTATACTAAACACGGGTTAGTTTGTATACAATAGCATGACATGTACTCTGAGCAATCAGACTCTTTGAATATATATATATATATATATATATATATATATATATATATATATATATATATATATATATATATATATATATATATATATATATATATGTATATATTCAAAGAGTCTGATTGCTCAGAGTACATGTCATGCTATTCAAATACAAACTAACATATACATATCTGCGAGTATCGCATGTCTAGGACTCTCTTCAGAGAGAAGCGTGGACTCTTCTTAGGAGTGTAGTTCTACGCTCGACTTTCCAAAACAGATTCATTGCATCCGCTATTATTAAAAGAGTCAGTCGTGAGTGCCACCACTCGATTAGCAGCATGCACGACTTTGCAAAACAGAGTCATTGCATCGACTATCGTAAAAAGGGTCAGTCGGGTAGCCTATACTACTCTTTAGGAGAGTAGTATAGGACGGACGACTTTCCAAACCATATTCATTGCATCGAACATATCCTAAAGAGAGTCAATCGTGCGTCCTAGCATTCGTTATGAGAGTGTATTCGGACGCACGGCTTTCTAAAATGGAGTGATTGCATCGATTGTTCTAAGGAGAGTTAACATGCCTCTCTAAACAAATGCTAGACATGTGACCCTTCACATGTATAAAAAGAGAGTCGAATGACACCGTTTTTTTAGCGTGTTGTACAGCGCCTCAAAAAGCGCAAATAAACGAAGGGACATTAAAAATGATAAGAGTGCATGCATGTAAATCATGTGTATGCAATAGCTGCGGTTATCGATGAAAGCTTGCTGTGCTTACTCTATGCATAGTCGCAAAACCTTGTTCTAATATCCGTATTAATCTCTTATTATAGTAATGATGCTAGCCTCTTAATCAAAAACATCTGACACAAGCCCAACAGTATGCAGCAAATATTGGAAACTTGCATTGAGTAAGGCCTTTTTCTTATATTTACCTAAGTAAATACATTCAGAGCTTTTAAGTGTGACTGAGACAAGAGTTCACTTTAATATTGATGGAGCCGCTGTAACCCTCTATCGTCCACGAAAGTGTTCTGTATGGGCTTCTGATGTGTATGTATACGTACCCGTATTGATTCCGCAGACATCGATCCGTAATTCAAACACATTTCCTCTCTAAGTATTCTCCATCGGGGTCACCGCAGATGAGCCTTTTTCCGTCGATCGCTGGCGTTTGTTTGCGGAACTCGGTTTGAATGCGCTTCAGAGGGCGCTCTCTCTACTGATTCAGTATGACCTGGTCGGAGTGTGCAACTTAATCTTAAATCAATGTCGACGCTATGTAGTCGTCATGCTGCGAGCGTTCAATGCGCTGGTATAATCCCGCGGGGTGAATGGGACGTTTTTTCCTGGGTAACGACACCGCCCTGGATATCGGAGGGGGGGGGGGGGGGGGATTTGGCTAGATTATTTCGTACGTCCTTTCCTGTTTTCATATCTTCCGAATGGATGAATTCGGAAGGGATCCTAATTTACAAATCGTGGTCGTAGCAGCCGTTGTCGTTGTTGTTTTCTGCATGGAGATATAGGTGCTCTAATGAGAACTGGAGGAATTTGCCTGGTTAGATGGGCTTGGAGTGGTTTATCCAGATGTGGGCATATTGATGGAATGACGTGCACAGTGCGCGGCAGATAGGGAACATACAAAACGCTGAAACACAGCACGCCACGCAAAAAAAAAAAAACACACATCAAGTATTTACTTAAGCGCGACCACCATTCAGAAGTTCAGAAGGGCTGTTGCATGAAATGCATAAATTGTAAAGCGTGCACGCTCAGCCAAGGTCAGGCGGTCTGCGTCGGGTTTCATAAAATTCGAAATAAATACGTCTTACATACTACAGAAACACATGCCTGGTTTCGCCATGTTCTCAGGGTTGGGATTACGGCTTCTTTTGTGTGCATTCGTGTAGGCCATGTCGCGGGTTCGACTAGCGGCTGCGGCCGCATCTCATCTCGAGCGATATGAAAACAGAGAAAATTTAGAAGGTGGTCGTGTATCCACACTTGCATACCTCCACGAAGCCCAGTTGGTACAGCCCGATGATCTAGACTCACTGCACTTTATGGGGATGTCTCTTATAGCCTCTCGTATACATTCGTGGAAAACTTCAACGCAATCATTTCATTTTTGATTCCTTTTTCTAAACGTAATGATTAGCGCACAATATAAGTGATAAGCGTAATGATTAGCGCACAATATAAGTGATTAGGACTGTATGGTATAGCCATGATTTGGTCGTACTTGGGATTGTAGCAGCGCCGCAGTGACCCGATTTAGCCGATACAATCGATACCTAAGGAGCCTGTGAATGCCCTGCCGTGCATCCTGTCGGCGCAAGAAGCTCTGCTTTTTCAGCGGGGAGGTGTAACGGGGACAAAAGAGAGAGAATATACACCCAACCCGATGGTTTAAATTGCGTCTGTACACACCGCTTCATGGCTCCCTCTCCGGCTTGTTTGCTCGCATGCGAGCTTCGATGCGAGCTTCCAGGGTGGCAGATGTTGACGACTTCATAGCGTGTTGAGTCCCCACGCACTTTTTTGCCCCCACGGTCGGCCGACTCACCGGCTCCAGCTTATTTTATTATTTTTTTTTCGCCTTGCCCGTCGAAGACTGGTTTCTAAAGACGTTATAATTGCGGTAAGAAAGCTCCTCGCTTCTGAGCACCATGCATTGAGAACAAACAAAAATGTAAAAGTGTGTCATATCGCCGCTGTATATAAGAAGGGCGCTTGAAGTCGCGTTTTGTCGTCAAACAAAAAAAAAAATCGACGGCTGCGCAGCAGTGTCACGAAGCGGCGAGACGCGGGCCCGTATTAGCGGCGACGATCGCGCATGCTTCACCTCAAGTACAACCGTTATAGCGACAGAGTAAGACCCATTTACCAAAATAAACAAAAATAAAACCTAACAGCCGACGCTAATGTTGTCCTTAACGAAGGGTGCGTCCGTTCATCGGTTGCCTCGCGATGTTGGATCGGTAGAGCGAGTGAGAATCTACGAGGATAGAGGGGGTAAGTGGGGGAAGGAATATACGAACCTGTCGGGTATCGACACATCTCTCACACGCCTGTAATTAGGGGGGCAATCAGCGGGAGTGCCGGAGCATGACTACTGAGAGCACCATCGTTTACTCCCCCCCCCCCTACTGCCACCCCCCTTTACTTTTAACTACGCCTGCATATATAGCGGCAACCCGTCTATTTGCCGTCGATGCGCCACCTATCGAGAGCTGGCTCCGCGAGAACGGAGACTGCTCGCGCTTCATCTACGCTGCGGGTCACGCGATGTTTCTTGCAACGACCGCTAGGGGAGGAATCTGGCGCTAGGTGATGAGGTGGTGTATACAGGAGAAGCTCGTATTCCACTGCCTGCGATGCTCGGTTCAGCTCAGCTACAGTGGCTGTATCCGCGTGATCTGTTATCTTCGTGACACTGCACTCGGGTTCAATTTCCAACTTGGAGAGGTAAAAACTATACCTACAGTTAAATAAAAACACAAAAAAACTAGTGGAACTTTTGTCAGTTTGTTTCATATCTATTTGCCTTTCTTTTCTCTCTCTTCTGTCTTTTTTTTTCGCGCTTCACAATCGTTTTGTTCTTCCAACCGTCTTCTCTTGAAAGCTCCACCAGTTCTGTCTTTTTTGTTCTGTGTGTGTACCCGGCCTCCGAGATGATCCCATCTTCGATCACTGATTTCGAATTGATTTCGAGATATTGATGGCCGGCGCCCTCATCGCTTTAGTTTATGCGATCCCTGAGATCCTAACCATATATGTTCGTCCTCAAAGTTAGTTCTGTGGAGCATATATATATATATATATATATATATATATATATATATATATATATATATATATATATATATATATATATATATATATATATATAAAGGAATGAAGATGGATGAAAATTTAATGAGAAAGTGCTCGATCGGTTTGAGAAACATCCCGGCTGCGGCGGCTGCATTTCCGATGGAGGCGGAGATGTTGTAGGCCCGTGTGCTCAGATTTGGGTGCACGTTAAAGGACCCCAGGTGGTCTGAATTTCCGGAGCCCTCCACTACGGCGTATCTCATAATCATATGGTGGTTTTGGGACGTTAAACCCCACAAATCGGTTTGCGAAACGCCGAATTAGACAGTTTCGAACTTTATATCTGTTAACTATTTGTGTTTTTCTGTTAGCTACAAATGCCCGCAAAATAACAAGAAATACGTATGTATATATATATATATATATATATATATATATATATATATATATATATATATATATATATATACACACGTACGCGGAACATCAGTGAGCACTAGAATCATCGTGCGCACTGGCGCGCGAGCGGATTTGTCACGTATTTTTTTTATTTCGTGGGCATTTGTAGTTAACAGAAACACCCTAATAATTAACAGATATAAAGTTCGAAACTGTCTAATTCGGCGTTTCGCAAACCGATCTACAGCTTTTTATCAAATTTTGCATCCATCTTCATTTCTTCAAAAGTTAGTCAAATAAACAGATCTAAATGAACGAAATTTTACAACACAAAGAAGAACCTGAAAAAACTCCAGGCAACGGTCAGCAACATGCATTTGCGTTGTCAATGCATGTGTCGGCGTATTTTTAAATTCTGGCTGAAGATAGCTGGGGCACACTGTATACATATATAAAGTTCAAACGGAACAGAAATTTTCTCGCCACAGAGCTGGTGTAGTCTCTAGTCGCTCCAATACTATATCACCGTATGCCATAGTCTGTACGCCAGTGATGACTGACAGGCGTCCAGAGGAGTGTTATTTGTTCGAAGAACTTGCGGTATGCTGCTCTCCCGTCTTGGGCTTGTGTGTAGTGAGTGACCTTGTCACGAACCGGAAGCTGCTCCAGGTAGCGAAGGAGAACGAATTCCTCGCAACGTTTCGGTTGAAAGGCTTCAACCGAAATGAACGGTGTCTCAGGAAGGCCTGCTATCCGGACGAGCGGGAAAAGATGAGAGAGACGATACCGGCGTGTTTTGATAAAAAAAAAGATAAAAAGTTTCACCGGTGTTCGTGGCTCGAGATGATGCCATGGAGGAACGGTCGTTACGGTGGGCTTGGTTACGCCAAAGTCGGCTGACAAGACATTTGTATTGTTTTCGCGTGTGTATATTTTCTTGTGTTGTGTTCGATATTATTCTCATCTTCCGTTCTTAGCTTTGTTTTCTCTTCTTTTTCATCGTCATATGTTGCGTCGCTGATGTGCGCGTGCCTGTGGCTTTGTAAATAGAGACGTAAGCGTTGACGTCACAACTTTGACGAGTAGCTGGACACGTTTACACCGGTTGTACTCTGTGCAGTATATTAAAAGCGTGTAACCTTACTTAGCATATAGTTTCTTTGTAATTTTGCTGTTTCATGTGTTACCCTCCACTGAAAGAAGGTCCGCCATGCTATATTGCAGCGGTTATACGGTCTTCGGCTCCTGACGCAAAGGTCGCGGGTTCAATTCCGCAGAGTTCGCATTTTGATTTTTTTAAATGCATGATGTTACGGATGGTGGAAATTGGTGGATGGTGGATGGAATGATGGTGGAAATTTTCCGAGCCCTCTACAGTGGCATTCCTCATATCTACATCGCGGCTCTGGGACTTAAAACCCCAGATATTATTACTAATCCATTGAAACGAGATAACATGGTGAGAAAGCAAACTTCCGTTAAACCCGATGCATCAATCAATCAATCAATCAATCAATCAGAAAGCAAACTTCAGAGCCCTCGCGCTGAAAGCGGAACTCAGCGGCTTCGGGATCTGCGACAGCTGTTTCACGTAGTTTTCGCGCCCATTCTCACCAACCTGTGCGCGCTGGTGCTCTTCTTCACACGAGCAAACAAGGACGTCCAGCGCCTCATCTAGTCCGTCTTATAGCGAGTACGATAGGGACAACTGCGGATGAAAGCGCTATCGTGATTTCTACGTCACGTGACAAAGAGGCATAGCGATCGGTGGCCAAGTGTCGCGACACTTGTGAAACAGGCATCGGTGGTGGCGAGTGGCGCCCAAAATTGTTGTTGTGGGTGTATTTTCTCCGTGGACGCGATGCGCCAGAACCTAGGTCCTATATGTAATACAACGCTGTAAGCGTGTCAAACAGGTAAATTAGAACTTGGCCCACTCCGTGTTCTCTTCTATAACGTTGGCACAAATGTTCCCTTGCTTGCGGAGCATCATGCCTCGCGATAAAACTCGCGTATACGTAGCCAAGAACAAGTCGAAGCCAGTCAGTTATACGTCGCTACGCGCAAAACACTCAATCCCCGTTATACAGCTCTTCTTATCGGCTACCGTTCCAGTTTACCGACGAATCGTGAACGGGACCACTTTAACGGCCCGTCTCGCGAAAGCTGCACCTCCTCTCAATTCTTATCTGACGGGTCACCAACTCATATAGCGTTAACAACCAAAATCCAAGCATCTCCCGTGAGAATCGTTCTCCTATCTTAGCGCTGCGTTATACGTAATGCCTATATAAGGTTCGACGCGAAAGGAACCTAATCACGTTTTATCGACTCCCGCGCCGCCGTTCGGGCATTCAATGAATCACTCGGATAAACAATTGTGTTGGCGCCCTCTACCGGGCGCAAGCACGCCACGCACTCAGTACAAAGAAGCGGAACGTCCGAACAAACGACGCCTGTATCGGCGTCTTGTACCGAGAAGTGAGCGAAAACAAAACAAACAAATAATTACGGCCGTGGCTTCCTCCGCGAATCCTTCTCGACTCTTCTTCGCAAGACAAAAAAGAGCTAACGCTTCACGAAGGCGGGAAAAGCTGTTAATCTCCTTGATGCGTCGCCTGTGGCGCTGCTGACTTTGTTTTTGTCTTTTCTAACGCACCGAAGACAATGGGCGTCGTCTGCTTCGGAAACGGCAGATGGTGCGCACTCTTTTAGCAGACGACAAAAGAAAAACAAGCAGGCAACAACACAATGGCCATCGCTTTTCGTCTCTTGGTGGAGTTATTTCCCATTCCTCACTTCCGAAAACGGTTCGGCATCTGTGTTGTTCTTGGGCGTACCGTCGTTTTGGGCGCTCTTCTTGGACAACGGTGTATAGCTTCCTTCTCTTTGCGAGTCCGCTGCGATGCACTTAAGTTGGAAGCTGTATAAAGTAATGGCGAGTGTCTGTTGTTGGTCCTCTTCCTCTGTGGGAGCTGGAAGTAAATTCCGTTAGCATCGCGCTCCGCCTTTTTTTTTTTCTTTTGTTATCCGGTTCGTCGCCATTCTGTTCCTCGTCACCATCTCTCGATCGCCCTTTTCCCGGCTCTCGGAAATCGCCGGTCGGAAATTTCCCCTCCACTTAGCCTGAGTGGACCGCTTGTCGTTTGCAGCGCCCTCGAGCGGTAGCCGCGTGCGGTCGTTTGTAACAGTTAGCGACCGAAGCAGAAAGAGCGTGTTACGTATATACGCCATTACGACGATCGCTGTGTGTGGCTTGAAGTGCGTGAAACGCGCTTCCGCCGAGTCGTCGTGTGTTTTATGTGAGGCTTTTACGCGGGCTTCGAGATGTGGAGATGTGTGTGTGTGTTTGTGTGAGTGCAGGCTCCGAAACGCGTCGAATTCCGGTTCGATGGAGTTTTACGGCTACGACTCCGGAAAGGCTTAACTTGACGGTCGGTTTGCTAGTCGTTTTGTCGATATCCTTTACGAGCGTAGTCAGACTGATAGCCTCTTGAACGTTCTCTTTATGGAGTTGTGTCTGTAGATAGTTATCGACAAAACAAAGTATAGCGTTAACCATTTAAACAAGCACAAGCTGTACTTCGATGACTTATATTGGAGGGAATTAATCGGAGGTTTAGTGGTAGCCATTTTTACCGCGACCGCCGATCCATCAAGGAAGAAAAGTCTGCTTGTCTGTTTATGGGAAAGCGAACGTACGGAATGGCCATTCGAAACAGCAGAATATCAAGCGTCATTGCAATCTGCTAGAAAATTACGTCGCAAAGCGATATTTGATTAATTACTCGGCAGCGTGCAAGGTGCGTGTATATACGTTCACATTTATTCTATAGAAGGTACAGTAACGTCCGCTTATGGTTATTTATAGTTAACCGAGTTCGCCACCTATTGGCCGCGGGGGTTTTGTCATATAACTATTTGTTTGAATCGTGTGATTGTGACAACCGTTTACCTTAATCACAGGCTCTTAGGTGCTGTTCTGGCTGAGAATAGTGTAAGACAGTAGCAGCGTTGGAGTCTCGACAGCGTTTATTAGGCCGAATCGCCTGATCAACGCTTCGAACGAAGACGACGTTTTTCGTGATGATGATGATTATATACAGATGAAGAAGATGAAGGTTGAACGTTGTCAATATTGTGCTTACAATAGTTGCACAGCCGGCTGAGGCAGGCCCGTTGCCAGAAATTACTCTCAGGGGCGGCGGGGGCACTTGTCAAATATCTTGGCCATTTCCCCAGCCAGGCCAGAAATTTTTGGGAGAGAGGGGGGGGAGGCGGCTTTTGCCAGAAAGTGTGACTATTTGGGAAAAACACCCATTTCTATTACTTATTCTTGGTAAAATAGACCCTGCATTGGAATTTTGGGATGAGGGGAGGAGGCGCCCGGGTCCTCAACAGCCCGCCCCCCCTCCACACACACCCTGACTATAGCCTGGACTGTGAAGAGAAAGAAGATAATGGCTTTCGTCTGCGTATCGTCTTAGGCAAATGCATAACGAACCGTTAAGTTTTAAGGCGAGAGCATCAGGTGTCTGACCAAAGGTGCAAATCGACCGTCAGTGGTGTCCCGCGGGGTCAGCGTCAATAGGAGTGATGCAAAACGCATCTTGTGATGGTGTCACTATGTAGAATTGCACGTGACGTCACAGGCAGGTTCTCTGAGCTGGGCATAGAGTTTCCTAAAAATACACTTCAGGGAACTCTGGCGCTAGTGTCTGGGAGCTGCAACGCACGGCGCTTTAGTGAGCATGGGAATGATGACTATAGTACACGGATTTGTCTAATCTCCGTACTTCTGGATCCGTGTGTGTTCGTGTGGCTTGGAGCTGTTTTCTCACAAAACAAAAAATCAGCAAGTGTTCAGCGGTTGTGCCTCACCACCTTATTCTTTTAGGCTTACTATTTCAAATCGTGTAATGAAATTGCAAAAGGGTTCGTTCTTTCCTTTGAAACGAAACCGAAACGAAGTCACAAGTACGATTCGAGGCCCGCAGGTACGAAGACTAGGCAAATCCCTGTACTACGCATCATTTCCATGGTTGCTGAACGATCGTATAGCGCCAGAGTCCCCTCTAGTTAACTTTGGAAAACTCTTTGGCCTTGGGTGCTTGATTATGGCGGTCACCGTGACTTCCTATCTCATCGGAGAGTGTCAGTGCAGGGGGGGGGGGGGGGGGGAAA
Source organism: Rhipicephalus microplus (assembly GCF_013339725.1). NCBI lineage: Eukaryota > Metazoa > Arthropoda > Arachnida > Ixodida > Ixodidae > Rhipicephalus > Rhipicephalus microplus. Next base: position 78,991,887 of record NC_051168.1, read on the forward strand.
CAAAGAATCATTCATCGCGCTTTTTCGTGCGTTATTCGCCAGCCGCGCCAAGGGGGAACACAAAGAATCGCGAAGGATACACCGGCGCTAATTTGATGTCACCGTTTCCTATACCCTACGCTTTCGAGCAATAGTTCGCGCAGAATATCAACCAGGTGGTACCTGAATACGGGAACCACACTGACGTCAATGCAGCGTTACGTATTTGACGTCATCACACGACAGCGTCGCTTAGTCATAGGTGGAACAAGCATGGAGGCAGTACAAAAGCAGAATAGTTGTACAAAGCTTCGCAATCCCTCTGTTCCTAGGAGCATTTCAAAACCACGTTACGTGGTTAAAGCTTTCGGAGGGTGCCCTCCTATGCGAGAGACTGTTACGGTGCCTTCGCTTTTCTTTTCCTTATCCAAAACTACTTGGGCCCGTATTCACAAACCAACCAACGTTTTCCTCAAGTTTCTGTACTCTCTACGTGCGTTATAAAGGCACAGAATCGGTAACATGGTAAAATATTACGAGATTGATCCATGTATACTAGCCTACTTTGTTCGGCAAGTGCGATAACGTCTTAAAACTGGTGAGGTAAACTCGAGGCAAGGTTGAGGTTGGTTTGTGAATACGGGCCTTAGCGGATCAGTACGTCGCCGGACTCAGAAGAAAAAGACGTTGGTTCTCGTCTTCGAATCGACTTTGGCGAAAGCATAAGGCAACTAGTGTGACTTTTAATACCGTCTGTATCAGTGAGCTGTGACGCAGCGTTTTCAATTTCCAGTGCCGTGCGCTGCATGACGTAAGCGTTTGAACTAAAAACAAAAAAAGAGCGTTATCTTCCTCGGCTGTGTTCGGGTTTCGTGAAGGTATATGGGGACAGAAAAAAATAAAAATAAAAACAAGGTAAGTACTTTGAGAACCCGGGCGCGCTGAAGATCAAGCCGATACGCAGTCGTACGTGTGTGTCACCCACGCTCTAACTTCGCGTCACTTTACCTCGCGCGAGACAAATTTGACGACGACACTTGAAAATGAATATATAAATAAAAAGAAATTGTGCGGTGCTCGGAAAATGCACTGGTGCGTATTTTGCATGCCCGGCGCGTTTCGTGTAACGACGCAATATCGTCTGCGAACGGGGAAAGAATTAGTTGAAATAAGTAAAACTAAAAATGCCAGAACCAGGAAAGCGAGACTGAAATAACCAAGAAAGAAAGAAAGAAAGAAAGAAAGATCAATGAGACATTTCAAATATATTGTGTCTACTCCTTCCTGTACTTTGGTAATTTCTTTAAAGAGTGATTTTTTTGTCTTCTTCTTCTTCTTCTAGGCACAATTTTTGAACAAGTTTCATCTACTGGCATTGCTAACGCTTTTACGCACGAATAGACGAAACAAGTGAATGCACCGCGTAAATTTTATGTGTGCGGCGTCCCGAGGACGCTTTCTTTCTTTTTCTTTCTTTCTTTCTTTCTTTCTTTCTTTCTTTCTTTCTTTCTTTCTTTGTTTCTTTCTTTCTTTTTCTCTTTCTTCCTTCCTTCCTACCTCGTTCGTCCCGTGCACCCACACGCGATTTCTGCGGTGTGCGCTGGTGCGTGATCGTGTGCGGACCCCACCGTAATATTCAAATGGATAAAAAGGGGAGTTTCCGACCGCGAAACAGCCGCGCATGGCGTGTCACCGGGCATGCACTTTCGCCGCGACGCAGCGAGGCGATGCGGCGAAGCTAACCCAAGGGGATGCTAATACGGAACGAAGGGTGCAGTGAACTATTGCGTGCCTTGGACGGCTAAAAGTCCTGGGACGCGCGTGTGCGCGAAGCTGCGAGTTAGAGAGGGCGTCAGCGAACGACGTGCGAACGGTAACTGTAAGGAAAGCTGCTGAATGGCCGACAGGCGTGATTGACCGCTGCATATCGTGATTGACCGTTCCGTATAGAGGGTATTTAATTGTGTCGACCAAAAGCCAGAAGAGAAAGTTTACTTTGCAGTAGTGTGAACGCGCATCTTTGGATTGGTGAAGAAGCTCTGCAGGTCATGTTTTATTCATCTAAAGTGACCAAAAAAATGGTGAACGACTCCTATATTGGAAAAAAATTCAATGGAGAGAATACCTCTGCTGCAACAGCGGGTAGCCAACAGTATCTGCTACAAGCCATCATACAGCCACCACCATTAACCGATAGTTAGTGAACGTGATTCAGTATATCCCGGCTGCGGCGGCTGCATTTCCGATGGAGGCGGAAATGTTGTAGGCCCGTGTGCTCAGATTTGGGTGCACGTTAAAGAACCCCAGGTGGTAGAAATTTCCGGAGCCCTCCACTACGGCGTCTCTCATAATCATATGGTGGTTTTGGGACGTTAAACCCCACATATCAATCAACGTGATTCAGTAGTGATAGTGTATATCTGAGTGAAAACGGTAGTTGAATTTCGGTCAGTCTTCATTACAGGACGTCATCACCCCACTGTTACAGCTTACTATAAAGGTAGCCGGCTGAGATCTGAGATCGTCCCTTTAATGTATGTTGACTACCAACAAATTCAATGCTGTGGAAATCTACTTAATTCTCAGTAACTGAAACCGAAACTGAACCTCGTTTTCATGTCAAGCCATTACCCTATGATTCCTAGCGTGACAAAGCTTTAGACAACCCCGATTACTGATACATCATTTACTGGCGAAGGTGACCAACCAACCAGTCGACGAGTTATGCTTACCATTAAAAAGTTTCGTGAATTTAACTCTTGGTTTCGTTGAAAACAACTGTGATAGTAAATGATCCTAAACATTTATTAATTGTTGATATAAGGCTCAGATGGTTTGTAATAGTTCCCTACCTGTGCTTTCTCTAACCTCCCTGTCTTTCCGCTTAAACTTTCTTCCTCCTGCTCCTGTGCTTTCATGTAATGGACAAAAATGAAAGTACAAGTTGAGAACTTTTATAACGTGTATAGATTTAATGTTTCGACGTTGTATCACCTGTGTCATCTTTTGATATGTAGGGTTTAACGTCCCAAAACCACCATATGATTATGAGAGACGCCGTAGTGGAGGGCTCCGGAAATTTTGACCACCTGGGGTTCTTTAACGTGCACCCAAATCTGAGCACACGGGCCTACAACATTTCCGCCTCCATCGGAAATGCAGCCGCCGCAGCCGGGATTTGAACCCGCGACCTGCGGGTCAGTAGCCGAGTACCTTAGCCACTAGACCACCGCGGCGGGGCCACCTGTGTCATCTATCATATGATGCGCTGAACAAACATTTCGGTTTATCAGGCGATTGGTCGCCGACGAATCTAGACCCATGCGCGTCTTCCCTTTAATCATTATACCCTATTGTCGCCTTTACTGACGCTCCTTTTCCAAAAATAAACCTGCAATCTTATACGTATCCTATCTTTACAGTGTGCTGATAGCTTTAGTTCTGCAGGTAGCTGCCGCACTGAAGGCGGATGTGCTAAAGGGTAGTTACTTTGTACTGTTAGAGCGCTTTAAAGAACACCAGACGGTCGAAATTTCCGGAGCCCTTCACTATGGCGCCTCCCGTAATGATATTGTGGTTTAGAACGTAAAACCGGAGATATTATTATTGCCGTTCGCAGCCGAAGTCCGTCCATTTCGCGGCCGCATTACTTTAACCGCGGTCGTGCGTTTATCTTATCTTCGAGGCCTTGTCAACATCCACAGACTCGTATATCTGTTCCAGCGACGGCAGCCCAAGCGGCGATCTTGAGTGAAAAGGGCTAGCGCTGTCGGCGCACGCGCTAACAGTCCACACTTGCAGCCTGTTCGATCTACAGCTCGCTTGGTGGGTGTATATTTGTGTTCCACCACTGCATCCGTAAAGAGACCGATCCGAAGCGTTTCGCCAGTCTATGCACCGGCTTGTCCGTGTGTATTTTTTTATCCTTCTCACCACGTAAGCGTCCGCGTGTTCTTCAACGCTACGCGTTGATCGATGAGCGACGTGCCTTCTTATTCTTGTCGGCTTCTTCCACAACGTTTTTGCGTTTTTGTTCGTTTCAGTTTCGCCGCCACGCGCGCATTTGTGGGGCAAACCGTCTCCAACGCGTTTACATTTCCGGCAGAGGCCGCGGGCGATCCCCTCTTCAATTTTCCGCGCGTTTCATATCTCCTTTCGTTCTTGCTTCCTTTCTTTCCTTTTTCCTCTCTTTCCTTCGTTTTTCTCTCTTGCTTTCTTTTAGTGCCCACGGGTGCACGATTTTTCTCTTTCGCTGCGAGGCGTGTACAAATGCCCACAGAATGACAACTTCCCCGCAGCGCAGCGTCAGCGTATCCCTGATTTCCCTTTGAGATTTCGATACAGCCTTCTCTCCTACAGGCCGAGCTTCTCTCTCTCTCTCTCTGTCTTCATTTCCCTAGACTCTCTGTCGTGTTCGTTCGGGAACCCCCGTTTTGGCTACGCTCGGCAGAGCGCGACCAGACTCTCCACATACACATGCACCCCGCTTTCTTGTCTCTTGCGACTCAATGGCTCGCCATATTCAAGGTGGATTCGCATTTTGCTTGCGCGTATACGGTAAACGCGAACGCGGTCGCTTTATGCGGCAGTTTTCCCTGTCGTCTCAGTTCGCGTGAAACAATTTCGTAATTTAGATGCCGCTCTCACTGTGGACTACTGTTCCTGATTTTGCAGCCATAACTGGTCCTTTCGAAATTGACGGTAGATTTCATGATTGTGTCATATATGGCCGTGCTGTTTGGACCTGAGGCTGCCCATAATAATTGGCACAGAGAAGCTTGTATCATCGAGGCACGATGGTGATGATAACGCAGGCATGCATCCACGTCTCCGTAGAATTTTCTGACGTAAAAATTTACCGACCACCGTAGGTGAAAGGCGCTGAAGAAGAAAAAGGGAAGAAACGCATTGAAAGATAAATTTAAAAGAAAACATACTTGAGCTGTACTATTGCTAACACTCGGGTGTTTTACATACCTAATGGGTGTAGTTTTTCCACCTTTATACCACGCATTGTTCGCAAGTGTATGGTGTCATTGTGCAAAATTTATACTCTTTCGAACGCTATGACAATAGGTCACTATCATGATACAATGATGTCGTAAGGCCACTTCGTGCGGGTCATTCTGCGATATCCGGCGGCGAACTGTTTTGACCCCGTGGTCGCGTTGCATACGGACTGGAGGCTACGCAGGACTGTTCTGCGCAAATGCGTGTGCTGCGCGCATACAAAGCGGCATTTCATCATTCTCGTGCTCTGTAACGCTGCTTCCTTCCTGCAGAAGAAAGAAACAGGGAACAAAAAGAAGAGGCATAAAAAAACGAGAGGGGAATGAGTTTCTTTTTTTTTTTTGCACGTCCGTATACACGCGCACATGTCGCCCAACGAATGGCACATCGAGAAGACACAGCTCCCTGCTTTCCATATGGCTGTGCGGCATTGGGACGAGGAAGACGTGCATATGAGGTTGTGTGTTGCTCGCTTTCTATAGATTGCCGGGTCGGGCTGGTATACAAGACGCTTCTTCGGAACACCGCTGAGTGTCGCTATCTTCCCACATTTGTGCTTTGAGGTGCGCGTTTCAGCAATCGTATACGCACGCATGCTCTGCAGCCACCACTACTTTGTTCTATATAATAAAGTAGTGCATCATCTGATAGGCGTTCCACGTCGCTTCACGCATGTCGGGGGAGTCTGCGTAGGGGAACGCGCCCCTTCCTGAGCATCCCTTTGCTCCATGCATGTCTATCTATCTATCTATCTATCTATCTATCTATCTATCTATCTATCTATCTATCTATCTATCTATCTATCTATCTATCTATCTATCTATCTATCTTGTTTTGCATTTTCTAAGAATTCTTCAGTGACGATAAAATAAAAAGCGACCGAAGATTATTGACGCTTTGCTTCTTGTATTCTCCATGTTGGGGACATGTTTTTGCATTCGCTGTTCATTGTGGACAACTTCTTTATCTGGATTGTCATACAACTGCGCACCGACCGTTTCGAGGGAAGAATCAAGACATGAGAGCAAACTGCAAGGAAGTCAATCGAAAGTGTGGGCAACCCGATGCTGGCTGAATCTTGAAGGAAAATCGACATCTGCGAGACAGAGTTTACCTGGTACGGCTTTCCATAGTGGATAGACTCTAAACTACAGACAAACTGAATATATGAACATGTTTAACTTATCTCTAGTAAAGCTCTTCATTGAGTAATGATTTTAGGGGCGAAGCTCCTGAAGGCGTGGGTCTGTCCATCCCTTGTATTGTTAAGTTTGGCCTGGAAATTCATCTGGGCAGACGCCATTGTGCGTAAGCCGGTCCACTGGAGAGGCTCTCAATCCCTTCGGCAGCCAGCCTGCCAGACGCTGTCGAAGATTTGAGTAATTACCCAGACCATGTGACAAGCGAAGGCGAGTTCCTGACTTTCAGCTGCGGACCCTTTTGTCGTCTCTTCGAGCAGAAGCGGTGATTGATGCCCTCGGCGACTCATCGGGCGACGGGGAAGCTGGCGTGACCGGCGCCAGAGCTGACGGGGGAGCGGCGCTCTTTTAATCCTCAATCAAGTAGCCGACCGGCCGACTGCCTATGCCCGCCAGGCATTGTCCCTGCTCGCCGGAGGATGAGACGTCGTGTCGCCACGACATCGTAAACAGTTCCAGAGAGGACAACAAAGACAGCATCTTCCTTGGAAGAGACCGTGGCGGCCGCCGCAAATCGCCCCGCTAATTAAGCGAACAAATCGGCGGACCCTTTGATGTATGCTGTCAGGATCGTGGGAATTCTCGACTAGCGGCACACACACGACGAGGAAGAGCCCTGCTGACGCCACCTTGCCGTGCAGTGTTCACAACTCAATATTGGACGTTCACGTGGACCGTGCATGCTCGTCCCCCTCACCTGTTGTGTGTGTGATTGGTGTTCCACTCGGAGAGGAGGAGCCCGACAGGGCTTAAAACGACGCCGCAGAGTGCTGGACGTTGCTCTGAACCATGTAACGGTTCAACCACCACGCTCGTGGTTTGTGAAACCAATAACCCTTCTTTGCGGTAAATATGTGTAAATAGTGCCATAAACCTGTTTGTTTTTCGTATCCTCTTCTTGTCAGCGTTCAGTTCCTCCACCCGGTTACACCACGCTACCACAGGAGACCGGGTAGTCCCCCATTCATAACAACTGGTGGCAGCAGTGGGATGCCATCAGCCGTATCCTCCTGCGATCCTCTTTCAACCCTAAGAACTGGTGGCAGCGGTGGGATGCCATCATCAGCTACTTCATCCTTGCGACCTTCCTTCAACAGCTTACACTATGTATGCATGTAGTAGTACGTAGCCACCGGTGGCACATACCCGCTCTACAGTGGGTATATGCCCCAGGGGATGCGAGATGGGAGATGGTGGTACTTGGAATGTTCACTATATGGACGCACGGACGGATGGAAAGACAGACTAGCAGACGGACGGACGTATGGATGTAGGCGCGGACGTACGGACGGATGGACGCACGAACAAACAGATGGATGGATGGATGGACGCACGGATGGTCGCGGGGACGGACGGAAGCACGGACGGGCTGATGGACGCTTCGACCCGCTCATCATCATTCACTCCGTGGATATGCTGCAATTTTTTGTTCAAATAACTCCTTACCCAATGATTCCCTGCCTTCTTCTGACATGTACTGTCCGTATATACTCTATTGGACCATATATAGGACTCTTCTGAAGAGGGGCCTGTCGAAGTTTGACACGGAAAAGCTTGACACATATATGCCGGTCTAGAGTCCGTTGCACAAGATGAATAATGACTTTGAAAGCAAGTAAAACGAAAGGCGAGATACCGCAACGACGCGTGAAAGGCTTAAGCCACTCGAGTGCGGTGTAACGCGGACTTGTACTGCGTGCTGCCGGGGTGAACCATGAACTCTGAACGAAGATGCATGTACCGCGGTAGCTTTGGGTTGATCTACGGCGCGCGGCGCCAGCTGCAGTGATTTATACGGTCGGATCGGGGGCTGACAGTGGTCGGCGGTGACGTTGGAGAAGATTGCATGTAAACGGCGAGAAGGTTTTCTTGTCTCTCTAATTTCGTATTGCTTTGTCCGATATCTAATGGTCATCTCCGCGTTTCCTTCTTGTAACCATTGTCGCCTCGGAAACTGTGCACGCCTCCTGTTTCGGGTTGATGTACGAGTGGGTTGTTCCGGGTTGATGTTCCGGGTTGATGTACGAGTGGTACGCACATGCATGTTACGTGGCAAGACAAAACAGACACAGCCCCCCTCTCCGTCTCCGGATCGCGTACCCTAGTGACCTGTATTGTTGGCTTCAGTTTTCTTCCATACATGCATTATACTGCCGCAGTGTGCCTTGGGTAAACAAACTTGCACATTTTTTACAGCAATGAAAATTTTATTTTGTTACGCTCTGTTCGTCCGGCTTGAGAGCTCTCCCCCTTCCCTGCTCCTTCCCCCCACGCTGTGATTGCTAAATGGGACGCCCCCCCCCCCCCCTCCCCGCCGGTCGATTTTAAAACCAGCTTTTTTGTGTAAAAATGTAATTACTAAGAAGCAGAAGCTGGGGCAATGCTGAATCGTGAGTCTACTTACGAGAGGTGCGAAATGGCAACTTTGGCTTAGCGATACCTTCGCACTTATTTGCTTTCTGTCCACGCTAAACTAAGAGCAATAAAGTTTAACTAAACTATCTTATTTTTCTAAGCAACGTTGGTCGCGTTTACTTCCGCGCAACCACGTACGATCGGGGAGCAACTCCATGTCATCGCGACCCGTACCACCGCATAACTTTAAACCCTAGATGATTAAAATGAACACAAAAAGTTTCACGCTAACTGTGGAAGTTTCCATCAAATAAGCAAAACAACACCGTAAAACAACAATATAAAAAGGATTAGCCTACAGCGCCTGAATCGCGAGGTGCAAATAATTAGCATATGCCTGTCTCTTCCCGTTTGCCTGTTAATTACTGTCCGCTAGAACAAATCATGGCGCCGCCGCGGAATTAAATTTGCGACGTGCGCCGCCAGTCCTGAGAATAAATTGCAGAAAAAGATTACCTTCGTGGCACAGCTACTGCTTAAGCGAGAGTATAGGGCGACGCGCGTGAAGTTTGCTGCCGAAAGCATTCGCGTTGGCTCTGGTGGCGCCCTCTGCCGCGTCCGTGTTGCGGCGTTTCGCGCGCTTTTAAGCCAATGCGCGCGCTGCGCTGACTCGTTTTGTATGCTATGGCGGCTGCCGACGCCATTAGTTTTCTCTCTTGTGCGTGGACGCTATCCAGCGTAGGCTCTCTCTCTGATTAACCGTGCCGCTTCGGGGGTCCACTTGTTCCGGCTGCGAGTTATTTCACCGCATTCGTACCGTTCTACCGTATCTGCAGTGTTTCTTTGCGGTTGCAGCGTTTTTCTTTTTTCTTAGCTACTTTGACGCATCGATCAACCATTTCGCAGTTGGAGTGCGTTCGTTTCTCGCTATAAGTTCCGTGTTTGGTGCTATTCATGCGCAATTTTGATGCAGTCGCTCGGATGGCGTACGTCTGGCTATTCCGGCAGAACTATGTTTCTTTTATTTTTTTATCGTGAAGAAAGATGAGGGAAAGCAATGCGTCTTCTATTGAAAAATCGCTTTGTACATCTGTATCTTGTTTACGATATCGACATTCGTTGGAAGATAGAAGAGCGATGATATGAAGCCGTATATATTCCGGAAGTTGTGGGAGCGAAAAAAATCGGAGGTACAGTCGAGGAACGTCCTCAGAATGAATGACCTATTCTGTTTGTTTTCTGCAGCTAGCCTTTTTTTTTTTTTTGAACATTATGCGGTGCACTTCATTTCTTGATGATGATATGTGGGATTTAACGTCCCAAAACCACCAGATGATTATGAAAGGCGCCGTAGTAAGGGGCTCCGGAAATTTCGACCACCTGGGGTTCTTCAACGTGCACCCAAATCTGAGCACACGGGCCTACAACATTTCCGCCTCCATCGGAAATGCCGCCGCCGCAGCCGGGACTCAATCCCGCGACCTGCGGGTCAGCAGCCGAGTACTTTAGCCACTAGACCACCGCGGCGGGGCGCACTTAATTTCTTGTCGTACACTTTGTTTGTTTACTGTTCTGACCAAGCCGCGTTGTCTTTTAGCATATAAGCAGCGGGAAGAAACACAGCAGGTAAATACAAGATAAAACGTAGAAGCGATTTTCAACGGAACACAAGTCCGTTGAAATTCGCCGGCACATCTTAACCCATCATTGACGTAGAACAACAGTCATCTGTTCACAGCCTGGTAGTTGGGACGTTCCAGATGATTCACACGTTTGCCTCTTCTTTACGCCGTTTATTTTGTTCGCTTTACCATGCCTATAGATGCACGCTTGTACGCTTTTGCAGAGAAAGTGAGGTCATGTAATTGCACCTCGCTCATGTTGCGTGACATCTAGGCAGATATCGTTCGGAATTGAGCTTGGCAGTCTCACTGCTTGCCAATATTGTCATACGCAAGACGTGGGAACATTATCTATCACGCGTAAGTGTAATGTGCACATGAATATGGTATATAAGATGGAAGCTCCATAGCGGCAGCAAACTGCTATAACAGAAAAAAAGAAAAGCAAAAATAAAACTTATCAGGCGAGAAACGATAAATGTCAGCAGTTCACGATACCAGGCGTTGTGCAGGATTTTAGGCATTTCGTGTTTGCGTTGTCGTGTTTAGTTTTTCTAGCTTTTTTTTCCTGCTGCGTAATAGCCTGTGTTTTCTAGGTTTCTTTATGACCGCATGCGCTGTCATTGAGGTAATGTCTTACTCCTCGAACTCGTGTGACCCAGCGTTCATTGATTGATTGATTGATTGATCGATTGATTGTGCGATAGCGATCGGCCGTCGGCAAACCACCTTTACGAAAGGTTTGTGCATTCGGTCGCACAGAAATTCGATGCTTTTTCATATGCGTTGCAGCTTTCGTGAATGAAGGAAATATGAAAAAAAAAAAGAAGTGAGACGAGAACGCAAACGAAAAAAAGAAAGATGAACGTACACTGTAAACCAAATTACACCCATATAGGTGTTTTATAGTGTCTATAACTCACACCCCAACACCCCACGAAATGGGTGTATCAAGCAAGACTACACCTATATCGTGGGGTGGATTTCCGAATTTACACCCTATGGCACAAACATTTTCTCGGGTGTAAAAGCAAATGTACACCCAAGTGGCCTTAAGGGAGTGAGGGTGTAAAAGCGAATGTACCCAAGTAATCTTAAGGGCGTAAGGGTGTAATATTGCTATGACACCCTAACACCCTTCAAAAACAAAAGTAGTGTAGGGGTGTAATTGCTCAAACAGCAAAAAGGGTGTGGGGGTGTTCATGCTGAATAATGCCCCAACACCCATGCAAAAAATACCATAATTCGGAAGTTACCCCTTTCCAGTAAGCCCCTGTGGAAGCACGTGAAAGCTTACCCTTTAGCTAGACCTTTCATGTGCAGATGTCCTATTGTAGTGGCTCCTGCCACAGTGTGGTAATCCTGGCCTTAGCACAGCTTTTATGGTGCATATATGAAGCACGGCATATAACACGTAATCCTAACTTAATGCAAAGGCATCACTCAAAATGAGCTGCCACACATAACACAACGTTCACAAAGTCATGCCATAGTGCAAAACGAAATCAAGCTTTATTTTATTAGGCACAGAGCACATACAGGATTCAGAGACAAATTGTACCTTAGTCAAAAGCCTTTTTCAATTGTGCAAAGCAGAATGCCATTTGCTACAAAAGAAGACCGGAAATCAGACGTCAATGGTACGGCATGGAGCTCTAACGACCAATGCTTGCATTTCAAAGTACAACAAAAGAGCCTTTATTTGCACTTAAAAATGAAGAACTAATTTTAACATGCTTCAATGCAGCACAAAAGCACAGTGCAGTGAAGCATGCCTTGTTTCACCAATATACTGAAATAATATATCAATGCACACTACAATTACCACAATGATACGCCACAGTTTGCATGTGTTGTGGCATGCCTTATGCATATTATGCAAGGCTAGTGGTATTCTAATGAATGTAATGACAAAACAGTCTTAAAATGGCATTTTCATTTCACAATAACCCTTGTGTGTTCAGACATTCAGAATACTGGGGAAACAATAATACAGGAGTGAAAACAATAGGCAAAATTACAATAGCTTAACAGTGTCACTAGATACTAACCACGCAGAATAATTGATTTAAAGATGTAAAATATCAAGCGCATCACATAATATGTCCCCCTGAAACAATGCAGCATCAAAGAACATAAAATGGGCACACAAAAGCAGGGTGAAAGAGTAACCACTTACAGCTAGCAGAGGTGGAGCAGCCAAGCTATCATCTGGAGCAATATTTTGGAGCATCATATCTTGCTTTTCTAGGGAGAAAATCTAAATTTGGAGCAGGTTTCAGGAAAAACAAACACAGCATTTTTGAGCTTGAAATTTCAAATTTACAGCATTGATATGTGCAGTTTAACGTCCCCGAACCACCATATGGTTATGAGAAACGTCGTAGTGGAGGGCTCCGGAAATTTTAAACACCTGGGGTTCTTTAACGTGCACCAAAATCTGAGCACACGGGCCTACAGCGTTTCTGCCTCCATCGGAAGTGCAGACACCGCAGCCATGATTCGATCCCACGACCTGGGGGTCAGCAGCCGAATACCATAGCCCCTAGACCACCGCGGTGGGGCTTCAAACCTACAGTAGTACAACAAATTAGACTGAATCACACACACAAAAAAGTATATGTAGAAATAATTTCACATACGCTAATTCATTCAAAATACACGAGAGTGCAGCTATTTCAACAAAAGCACTCTTGAACTGTCCCACAGTGCAAACAATGATATCCTTCCTATATACGAATGCTCCTCGACTCGAATCTTATCCTTCACTTGTACTAGCTGAGCACAGCGCCACCGCTTGTCTAAAAATGACGCTGCGTTTCTTGAGAATCGCAGCAGATTATCCCTGATATTGAGTGACTTGCTCTGCCTAGAGACTGCGCTGGAATCAATTTTCTCAAGTCAAGGTGAGGCATTTAGTGAAGGGACGTTCTAAAATACGGGTGTAAAACTCACAGTAGCATTCGGTGAGCTTGTCCAACTGTTTGACAGGCGACCCAGAAATTCCAGATATTCGTAAAGGAGGAGCTCAAGGGGGTGGCGAAAAGAAAAAAAGTGGCATACGATTTTCTTTATCGTCGCTTAAGGCTGCAAAAACCTCATAAATCACTCTGAAAGACGGCCAGCACTTATACTAGTACTCGTTATTGAATGCCATCTGCATGGCAGAGTAATGTAGGGACAAAAATATTTTGTGTCCTGTAAATCAAAAAGCACTTTTCCGCAGAGCGAAAGCGTATTCTGGCAAAAGCGACTTAAAAAGCGTTATGGACGTCATAGAAAGGGGGGGGGGGAAAGAACTTTCTTTTAAACCGTTCTACTCTTTTCTTTTGCTGTGAGGTTAGAATATAGTCAATTAAAAGTTATAATTACGGTTGGCACATCTGTATTAGATTGGATGATGATGACTCCGCCTCGATGGTTTAGTCGCCAAAGTACTCAGCTGCATTTTTCATGCAGGCGGAAATGCTGTAGGCCCATTTCCTTAGATTTGGGTGCACAAGAACCCCAGGTGGCCGAAATTTCTGGAGCCCTCCCCTAAAGCGTCTCATAATCAAATGGTGGCTTTAGGACATTAAACTGCACACATCAATCAATTGGATGGTGATGCGCAAACTTAAGTTGAATAATGGATTTTATGTTTCTTGATAAAATTAACAATACTGAGAAATAATTGAGGCTGGTTGGGCATTTCATAATGGTTTTGTGCAAAATTAGGAAATTGTATCCAATTGACACAATTGGCACGGCTGCTGTTTTCTTGAACATGCAAATATGAATACGAAAATATCATGTAATATTGTGCTACAGACATTGTGAGAAAAACTTTATGAGAAAAAATCATAAATTCTACAAATTCGTAATTTTTGATCATATTCAGATGCGATTTATGCCATGTGGTGGCTTAACTAAAAATTATCTTTATACATAAATTGAAAGCAAATGAACACTTCTTTTCATATACTATCATTGAATTTTTTGTTTTAAGGAAGAAAATATTTTTTTAGCATTTCCATTGGTGCCTATCTTCCCATTTCGTCATACGACAGCTGCCACTTTGAAATTTCCTATTTTCATCAATGGGAAAGTTCAAAACTTATTTTCTTCCTTAAAACAAAAAAAAATGTAATGATAACAATTGGCACATGAAAATACCTTTTTTTTCCTTTCGATTTAGGTTTGAAGGTCATATTTATTTGAACCACTCTACAGTGCAAATCGGGTCTCAATATAAACGAAAATGACGTTTCTGCGAAACTCGTAATTTTTTCTCGTAATGTTTAGCAGCTTAAGAAGTCTCATAATATTATTTCCTCAATATATACCTTTTGTGTAGTTAGTATTCATTAGTCAGACGTTCATAACACATGTTGGCTAAGTTCTTGTAGGCGCAGTAGACGAAGAAAGTGCTTAACAGCGTAAATGACAAGAAAGAAAAGATGAGACGAGAACAGAGCCCTGAACAAACAACCAAAGTTTATTGCAAACCGGTCATATAAGTGGACCCCAGATAACTAACTTCACAGCAGTTAAAAAAATTGAGGGTGCGCTAAGACAGGAAGCGCCAAGTTCTTGAATATAGAAAGCTTCACTAATCTCGTGCTCGCGCCGATTTTTATATCCCCCGTGATCAAACACTTGTCAAGAATTGGCTGTCAACAAGACTTATTACAATGGTCTACCAAGTGGCTGGGAAGGAAACCTTTTAGAGAGTTAGCGTGCTTCCTCAACCGATCATTCATGCATCGCCCTGTCTGGCCGATGTCCACAAGTAAATAATATCTTGTAGAGAATAGCTAAAACACATTCAACATGTTGCATAGCGTGTTTCTTAGTGCATGCTTCTTTCTCAGGTCCTTCGCTGTTGACCCTGCGACATAGGCCAGCGAGCTTGTCGCGTGCGCACAACGAAACTCTTACACCTATTTTTCCAGCGACCTTCTTTAGCCTTTGGCAAATTCCGTGTATGTAGGGAATAACAGCCTTGCTAGAATGAGGCTTGTTGAGTTAGCTGTTGCTTTGTCTCTTATCAACCACTCTTAGTGACGTTAGGAGAGTCTCGGCAATGGAAGTTAGCTCGGGATTAGAAAAGCCTCCTTGTTGAAGGCAGGGAACTTGGAGCGAGAAACTGCACTCTATCTGGTGGTGACAAGAGCCAGTTAGAATTGCCTTTAGGCAGGAAAAAGCGATGCTTCACTTGACTAGCTTAGAATTAGTGGACGTAAAAAGAAGGCTTCTCCTTGAGCAAGGTTCGTACCGCCAATATACATGGTCAACCAAAAAAGCATTTCCAAGTCAAGGCATCGTGACTCTTCATCATGAATCGAACTCCGACTTTAATTCCAGTTGCATCATTTCACGCTAAAAAATGTCAAATATCTCACCGGTGCAGATGTGTGCAATGGCTCAAGTTTAGCACTGGTTGTTTGTGACTTTTTACTCGCGCGGTATGAAAGAAGTCTTATGGCTAACTTTGATCACACGAGTACAGTTAAAGTGTTCGACTACGTTGACGACTTTTTAGTGCTTTACCGCATCGATCAATCTGACCCTCGGCGAACCACCGATGAGATATTTGACGTTTTCGGGTGTGAAATGAAGAAACTAGAAATAACGTCGGAGTTTATTTCTGACAACAAGCTACGATGTCTAGAATTAGAAATGCAATTAGAAAGGCAATTTTAACTGGCTCTTGTCACCGCCAGATAGAGTGCAGTTTCTCGCACCAAGTTCACTGCCTTCAACAAGGAGGCTTTTCTAATCCCGAGCTAACTTCCATTGCCGAGACTCTCCTAACGTCACTAAGAGTGGTTGATAAGAGACAAAGCAACAGCTAACTCAACAAGCCTCATTCTAGCAAGGCTGTTATTCCCTACATACACGAAGTTTCCCAAAGGCTAAAGAAGGTCACTGGCAAAATAGGTGTAAGAGTTGTGTTCTGCGCACGCGATAAACTCGCTGGGCTATGTCACAGGGTCAACAGCAAAGGACCTAAGAAAGAAGAATGCACTAAGAAACACGCTACGTGCCATCTTGAATGTGTTTTAGCAATTCTCTACAAGATATTTTTTTACTTTTGGGCATGGCTACATTGGCCAAACAGGGCGATGCATGAATGATCGGTTGAGGGGGTACGCTAACTCTCTAAAAGGTTTCCTTCCCAGCCACTTGGTAGACCATTGTAATAAGTCTTGTTGACAGCCAATTCTTGACAAGTGTTTGATTACGGGGGATATCAAAATTGGCGCGAGCACGAGATTAGTGAAGCTTTCTATATTCAAGAACTTGGCGCTTCCTGTCTTAGCGCACCCTCAATTTTTTTAACTGCTGTGAAGTTAGTTATCTGGGGTCCACTTATATGACCAGTTGTCGATAAGGTAGGCCGTATGGTGCATGTATGTGCAATTCAGCTTATAATGCATGGTTATGCGCAGGTTCTGTTTTCTATATACTGCAGTTGGTTTGCAATAAACTTTGATTGTTTGTTCAGGGCTCTGTTCTCGTTTCTTCTTTCCCTTTTTGTCCTTTGCGCTGTTAAGCACTTTCTTTGTCTACCATACAGCACCAACCAGTCGTATCAAGCACATTATTAGTCTTGGAGGCGTATGTGCCAGTGAAATTGCACTAATATTACTGCACTTCAAACACTTTACACATGAACTTGTACTTAACATGTAGACAAATTTTGGTATCGAAGCAATGAGCAGTACTTTTAAACTACCTTCCCACAAACCACAGTGAAACGACATTCCAGTAAGTTCAGAAGGCAACTACGTGACCGAAATTTTTTTTCTTTTGAAATTATTTTACTGTTTCACTGTTTTCAATGCAGTAAATCATCACAATTTTTTTTAATACATTTGAGATGGTCGCTAAAATAGCTGGGATGTTTGGCGTGGATTGACCCATTAGTGGATCAACCTTTTAAGCTGGCGACATCTAGGCCATCTCCAGTTTTTCATACAACTGTAACATTATGCATTGTATGCAGTTTTCTACACGCACTGCTGTTGATCTGATGGCAAACTGATACTTATATTGAAAATATAAATAGGTATATAGGACACATAGCTTGAGATGAAGCCTTTTCCATCCGAGAAATGTTCCTAAAATGTACAAGATATTTGGTGCACCCTATAAGTAGCGTCCACCACTGCTGCGACCCTTTGAGTGAGGTCGTGAGCCCGGAACAGCTGCTTTCAGGTTGTGATGAAGAGTGCACTGCATTGTCAGCACCCAGTCCATCGTAGAAGACGTAGTGTGTTTTCCTTTCAACATTCTGCATGTAAGAGATGCACAACATTCAACTAAGCATTTAAAAAATACTGGGAACAATCAGAACCTCATTATGATGTGTCATATAATAAAAAGCTCCAGCTTCTCCACTTTCAGCTTTACACCTATTCACTTTTACGTTTACAAGCATCTGTGCATATTAGTGTACGAATGCAAGTGCCATGTTTGAGTATGGTTTTTTCACCACCAAGGTGGTGGTGAAAAAGTGCTTCTCTTGAATCATGCACCTACCAAGAAGCTTGAAATATACTGGGAAGCTCAAATTGCAGCGTTTATACCAAGTTTTCTTGCTAAGCTAGAATACCCTAACCAACAGGCCACTACAATGGTTGATACAAAAAATTATATAAACCCATTCAGACGGAAAAGTAGCAATATTTATCATTTACTTTGAAGGATCGTTGTGTAGACATGTACACATTACAGATGTACAATCTACTGTGTGAATATAGTGTAAAACATCGAGGAAGCCCCAATATGGAAGGATCAACAGCACTTACAATATGACAACTGCTGCTGGAAAAACAGCACTGTGTATTTGTGGAAGCTCACCTCTAAATTTCTTCTCCAGTTACACAAATTTGGTGTACTTGATAATTTTATGTCTTTCACAGGTTGCTTATTGGTCAACAAAATGATTACTTTAGGCCACGAGTAAAACTGACTACTCTCAATAATAAATAAGACGTGCTAACCCTATTCTTTGAGTGCATGCATAAGCAGCTCATTCGCAGTTGAATTTTTTTAATTCATAAAAACAGCCATGCAACAGATAATGTATCACAAGTAAGTTAAATATATGCTCAATAAGCTCTGAACTGTTGGACCATAAATATGTGTAATTTAAAAAATGCACGACATATTGGAGAAGTAGCTAACAGGAATATATGCATGGAGGGCTTATTAGTTGGATCAGTGTCCTTACATTCGTAAGGATGAAACCTGCACAGACAAAATGCATGAAACAGACAAGAACTATTAGGTCTGCCTGCTTTCATTTACAGCCACCTGTGTCGCCATCCTCATTTTGTTTTTCGCGAGCGTGTTCTTTAGTGGCTAACTATGCCTACACCATTATCATCTGTGCTATATCAGTCTAACTGAAAGTTTTGTGTGCGTGTTTGTTGGTACACTTTGGCTAAGCTTTCATATGTAACCACATCGCAAAACCCTACACCAAAATATACAGAAACATTCTATTCTACAATATTCTATGTGCCGCAGTACAATGGTGCAAAAATGCAAAAAGATGTGTGCAATTGAGTGTGCAATTAAGTGTGGCTATTCAATCCCTTATTAAAGCAGATCAATATTTCTATATCCTGATTATTTACGATATACTAGTATAAATATAAACAAACCTAGCAAGGCATAAAAAGCGCGAATCACTGATTAAACAAGGTACATATAAATTCTTTGGTTAGCTGCACGATTTTTAACAAAACACGTCACGCCGCTGCAAAGCGCAGGCATCAAAGGGGTACTGATACAAAGTTTAAGTATTTTTCAATTGTTGCTTTAAATAGCGTATTTACTCGCATTAAGAACGCACCCCTATCTTCAGTCATTGAAATCTGGATTTTTTTTTCCTCCCGCGTAATAAACGCGCCCCATTTGTCCACTGCAGTCCCGCTAACTGACAACTGGCGCCTCTTTTACCGTTGATCTGCTTCGTTTTTATTATTATGCCATTTCTTTCGCCCACCTCGGCTCGCTCAGCCCCCCCCCCCCCCCCTTTGTTTTCTCACCCGCTGCCAAATGCCGTAAGGTTTATCTGCGCGGGGCACATCCCCCCGTTTTCTTTAACCATGCCCCAAAGCGAGGTTCACGAACACTGCGACTGTTGAGACATCGCAGCTGATAAGCACACAGCGAGCGAAGGTCACGAAGCTACCGACGCCATGAGACGGTCGCTTCCTGCAATTACGAGTATCGCGGGCAAATCGGGAGTTGGCAAGCAGGCACGCACTTCTGCACTTCGTTGTTCGCATACACGAAAGCTTACCTTTTAAGCAATAGCACGAAATCCAAAAGCATTCTCCGTGTAGCTCCCAGCGTACAGTCCGTTGATTGCTTGATCGGAAACACTCTGCTTACGGCGGGCACAAGCTTCAACGAAAGCCGTTGACAGAGGACACACACTCCGCCGCACCGAAGTTGTTCTGTACTTGCCGACACGCCACAGATTGCAGTGACACGTACTGTATCTACTGTTAGCACAAGTTAAACTGTGCAAGCCGTATAAGTACGCGTCCCTGACAAAGCAAGTGAATAGTAAAATAATAAACTACCGTCAGCCTGCAGCAAACACGCATACGACATGTTACCACCCAATTCAAAGTCTGCCTGTTGACGATGGCGATGCGCAGTTGCCCCGAGACCTCAAAACCGAAACCGAAACACATAGCAGTACCGTTTTATGATATAATTTCCAAGCTATGTCAAGCCTCCAAGACATAGTGTAATATTTCATGCTTGACAACATATTTATTTGCTTGCAGAGCTTCAAAGTCTTTTTTTTTTTTTGCCACTGACGTGTGCAGGTGGCAAATGCGTAGCCTTCGTAATGTACATTTTTTTTTCCCGGGTGAGGCGTTATTGCGGCGTTGTTTCGACATTTCGGAGTCAAAATTTGTTACTTGCGGAATATAGATATAAAAAAAGTTAGGGAGGGGTGGCAAGGAGGTTGTTCCATATTTGACACATCTCCCACCCTTTTTTATGTTCGTTTGAGGAGATATTTTTAATTCAAAATGGGGCAAATCTAGAACCGAAACAAGCTCAACTAACGCTGCCTTGACATATACATACTATCAACGTTCTTCTAGAACAGTAATATTTATAAATAATGTTTTAATATTACTGTTTTAGAGGAAACGTGAACGTATGTATGAGCCAATTGAGTGTCATTTGAGCTACTTTCGGGTCAGGATTTGGCCAATTTCGCAAAAAAAAAGAAAGCTTGCGATTCGGATCAGCACGTATGCAACTACAGGCAAAAATTTACATACAAATTGCGCCAGGCCCCCTTTTTTCCTCTTTCTGTTCGCTTGCACGCATAAATCCTAGCAACACCCCTGCTGTGCTATTAGCTTCTTTTAAATAACACTCTGCCAATCAGCAAGAACCGGGGGGCTTTGCTTTTTTTTACCGACAAAGTATGGAGGACGCTTGCTTTTATTTCAAGTCTTAAGTTTTGTGTGAGCATACCAATGTGCGATTATCAGTGCATTGTAACGCGACAGTAACAACTGTCAATTACAATGCTGCAATTAGTCAACTACTCTCCATCTTTGTGGCATGGGAACATTGCGCTAGTGTTGTCTACGATCGTTCACGTGTATATTATACGACGCGCAAGCGTGCATTTCAGTAAATATAAAAAGAGCACTAAGTGCCCACAGAGCAGGGGCGGCGCCAGGATGTTTTTACTGGGGGGGCAACCACGAAAAGTGAGTTCCTCCGGGGGGGGGGGGGGGGGCAAGCTAGCTCTGCTCCTACTAGGTTTTCAATATATGCTTCCGGGCACTTGGGTGGGCATAGGGGGGGCAGGCGGCGAGAATTTTGGAGGGGCTCCAGCCCACCCTTGCCCCCCCCCCCCTGGCGCCACCCCTGCCACAGAGTGGTGCGACCCATTGGAAGAGTTCACCCGTGCTTAGCGTATGTGCGCCAAGCTTGTCCTGCGGCGCAGCATGCGTGCACAGCAGCTGCATCAGAGTAAGCTTAGCCTGTTAATTGCAAACATGCCTAGTTCCATGAAAATGCGAATACTACAAACATTCAATTTGAACTGACCCATGTTCATAGATCTAAATATAACTCACTGAATAAATCAGAGACCCGTGTATTGATGCGAAATACTTCAGTGTGAGGAAATATATGGACCCACATTGTAAAACATTGGCCCCGTATCTCCATGTTTCTGCAAATGTCGTCAAAAGACGATAATCTTGCGTGTGGAGAGAGTGAACAGGACATTTATTTGGTGTTCTGCACAAGAAAGTCGGTGAGTGGTATTCTGTAGGCACTGCGTTTGAGTGCCTCGAGCGTACAGCTAAGGCGAAAAAGAACATCAAATCATGTCGCACGTGAGACATGAGCGCCATCTGGCAGTCTTCCTAGAAAACAAAGCGTGTGGCTTTAATAGGGGTGTGCCCGCCCATCTCAGAGGTGATAAGGTGTAGAACGCAAGGCGACGGGTAGATTCCACCACCTTAGCAAAGCGTTGGAAACACTCCCTGTTCCGTGCAAGCATTTCATGGTCAGCGCAGCGTGATAAGTGCTACGGCCCTTAATATTACTAATGTATGCTTTTTCTAGTAAAATACGCACATGCAGAATATATACGTGTTGTTATGGTGCCACAGACATGCGCAATCATGGCTTTTTAATTGACGATTGCACAAGCATGAACGCTCAATCTTGAGCAACACTGGTGGGCGCAGCGGATGAAATCGGCCATTTCAAGTACCAGATGCCGTATAGAGTGGACAAACCGACAAATGTACAGACAGACAGACAGACAGGCAGGCAGGCAGACCAAAATTTTTGCGTTGAAGGTCCCCCAAAAAGACTATCGTCTTTAATAAATCAGGACCTCTGGTACAAAAAACTTAGTGTGATTTCAAATGAGAAAGCGCGCACGATAGCCTGTGGAAAACCGTGTGTAATCGTTTCATGTTATGTTTAAGTGCAACATAATCTCTTTTACTCATGTCTCTGTGAGAATTAGGGAAGAATGGACATAAGCGGCAGCAAAATATTTTTAGTAGGAATCCCAAAGAGTTAACCCATGATTTAAGTCATTGAACATGTGAGGAATCTTCTGAATATAATAAATAGGGGGTGGTTTGATAAATATAATACATAGCACGATATATTTTGGCGAATTAATTATGGGAAATGAAAACGAATGCCGCAACATCGATCTTTTCACCAGACTTTTGCCATGCGGTTTGATTGCATCCGTTGAGATGTGATATGTATTGATGCTCTAAACTATATACATATATGATAGGTGTAACGTTCAAGGAAACACCCTTGGGTGTAATTTGCTAACACATACCTATAATACACCTAAAAATGAGAAATGGGCGTACAAAAGGTGGAATTGCAGAACTTACACCCATGCGGATAAGTTTGGCGGAAATAATAGGTGTAAGATAGGTGATTTATTAAAAAATCCACCCTTAAGGGTGTGAAATGATTTGCAGTGTAGGTAGAAACCAGGGGCAGAAAGAAGTTTCTCGGGAGCTAATCCAGCATCCTCAATTAATTCACTAGTGGTAGCAAAAAAAAAAAAAAAGAGTGAGATATATAGATGAGTCAATTTTTTTTCTTGGCCCAGTGTGCGAGGGGCATGTGACGTTCGCTTATAGCTGTTCAGGAAACTAGTTCCGGGCGTTTAATCTACGGGCGTTTAATCTACCCGGTAGTTTAGGTCGGTCTATAGTTGTCGCTTTTTCTATTTTTTATTTTTTTTATTTCGTGCATCAACACCGTTTATTTTAACCAACCTGGCTAGGTCAGTCCTCTGTTGTTTTCCTGAATGCTGTGAGCAGCATATTTTCTGTATAGTTACATTTCGTCTTAACTTAAGGCTGAGAAGCCGTGCTTGCATAGTCTTTATTTCGTTCTTGCTTACGCTCCAGTATAGCCTGGTTCATGTTTTGATTTTCTTCACTTTACTATTAGCCTTTCAGTATCTCAAGCGTGGAACATCATTTCTGTCCATTCGCGTATTTAGCTTTCCCACTTTTCTTTAGTGTTTTCGAGGTTACTGTCTATTCATCTCTTAAGCGGAAGAGGCTTGCTTCTCGCGAAACTTGAGTGGTTTTGCTTTGAAATTGTCCAACCTCCCTCTGATGACCAAGATTAAAGACCACCATCTGTAAATGGCTTCTCAGAATGAAGTGTGCTGCTCTATGGAAGTTCAGGTCGATCCTCCTAATGGTTGTTTCGTAAATGACTGGTTTACGCAGATGAATCTACTTTGTTAGCGGCGATTCCTGCAGGGTGCAAGGCTGAGCTATATATAGAAATAGCGCAACAAAGAACAACTGGCAAAGAAAGGAACAATAACAAGCGCTCCTCTTGTTTCGTACTTTTCCCGTTGTTTCTTAAAGTTTAGAATAACATAACGCGAATCTAGTTGGTAAGGCATTCGTTATGAAAAGACAGGGTGCGCAAAGACGGACACATAAAGATGTCGCGACACCACAAGCGCTGACTAACAACTGAAGTTGGTGTTTCTTAAGTCCGTCTTTGCACGTCCTGTCTTTTCAGAAGGGAGGTTAGCTTATATAGTTTCTTGAAGCATAAAGCGTATAGCTCCGTACGTATGAGTATGAGAAAATGGTGCTGTACTACCTCTACAAGAAATCGTCGAATGACACCAGTGTCGGAGTTTACTGCCTGGCGAAACGGCCGCTGCAAAAATGTGTCGAATCGGTAAAACAACAACAACAAAAAATCGGGAATTTTTTTCGTCGCTTCAAGCCCTATTTCTTTTCTCTCGTCCCGACGAGCTCGCTGGACGCAAGCACAGAGGTATAGCTCAGGCTAAAAAAAAAGTTACGTCAGCACCAAGGAAAAAGTTACGTTGGTGACGTCAGCACCGCCTCCGTGAGGTGGCGCGCACATGAAGACTCTCTATAGCAGCTCTGGTTGGCAAGAAGCACATCTGATATTTTTATTTGGTGGGCTTCCGGGAAAGCTATAAGCCATGGCCTATACCAATCTTTAGCTGTAACATTTAGCTTGTCTATTTCTCTCGAATTTCGATACAACTTGTTGGACTTTCGTTTCTTTGTACTATACGCCAATAGCCGTTCTTCTCCACCCATATTATTATTATTATTATTATTATTATTATTATTATTATTATTATTATTATTATTATTATTATTATTATTATACAGCGGCTACTGGCACCCCTGATTTACTAGAAAGTTCGACCGCGTCAAGCCCTCACTAATACGAAAGTCAGTGACCTCTTCTTGCCTCTTGCTCTTTTTTTTTTTATGAGCTTGTTATACGTATGAGATAGTGAGAAAGAGCATCGTGCATCGCTTTGGTTCGCGGTGGAAACGCAGGTCCGGCGGTGAGAAAAATGGTCATTTCGGCATGCGGCACAAAATGAGCCTCGAAACTGCGCATCGATGTAGCAGCATCCCCGCTCAACCCTGTTCCTCCCCCCCCCCACCCCTTTCGTCCTTCGCTTGCTAATGAGCATCGTTCTCCTCCTTCCATACCTCGCGAGAAGTTATACGTGTGTGCGATTGACTGCGTGCTGCGGCAGTCGCTTTGCGATTGCAGCGCATCGCTTGTTCGATAATCTTGGCCGGAGAACCGCGGGCATTCATTGCGCCATTTAAATTGAAGCAGTTCCCGTCGCCTGGCGGCATAATCAAGGGCAGCGTTCTATTCCTCCCTCTTCATCAAAACGTTTTTATTCTTCTCGTTGTCTCTGTATTATTATGTCCCCGTATGGTTTTTCGCGGTACTTCTCGGAACTTCTTTAGGCAACTATCCGATGAGTGGGTCTCTCTATATGTTGTTCAAGGACGAACGCCTCAAAGAAGTGACCGTCGGCGTCAACGTGTGTGATGTGAAAAGAAAAAATCGTCATCGTGTAATCGCGTCATATATATTAAGCGTTTGTGATGTCATGATATAGTGATCACATGACACCGGCGCTTAGTCATAGCAGGCCGATTTCGGAGGCAGTGCACGACCTTATAGTAAGTGCAGATAGCTGTCGGGGACAGGACGATCGGTGCAATCGAATGTGATTGATTGATATGTGGGGTTTAACGTCCCAAACCACTGTATGATTATGAGGAACGCCGTAGTGGAGAGTTTCGGAAATTTCCACCGCCTGGGGTTCTTTAACGTGCGCCCAAATCTAAGCACACGGGCCTACAGCATTTTTTGCCTCCATCGAAAATGCAGCCGCCGCAGCCGGGATTCGGTCCCGCGACCTGCGGATCAGCAGGCGAAGACCTTAACCGCGCAACCACCGCGGCGCGGCACCGCAGTCAAAGGGGAACAACAACAAAAAAAAACTTATTTGAACCATCTTAGGCGAAGGTATATATGGACCCTGTGGCTTTTCTGCCTTTCCATTTTGTTCCGATGCCCTCAATTATGTATAAATGTAAAAGAGTGGCTCTCATCGTTCAAACCTTTTGGGTTGAAAAGTTCAGTCCGAAGCTTTATTTGCAAGCACGGCTTTATGCTGGCAGCACCGTTCGAACAAAACAAAACCAGCACACACACACACACACACACACACACACACACACACACATATATATATATATATATATATATATATATATATATATATATATATATATATATATATATATATATATATATATATATATATATATATATAAGCGTAATTACGGAAAGCACGATAATCTATTTTCCCCACGCCTAGTTTCCGTGGCAGCTGCTTACAACCGGCTCAATTACCACCAGTGGCACTCGTCGTATACCGTTAATTACCGTGCTACGGATACATGACAGTGTCGCAACACCCCACCACAGTCCCTCCTAGCGCAGCGTTTTCTTTTTTTTTTTTTTTTGAAGCTAGCTCAATTATCCCTGAAAGAATATAAACGAAAAAGCTTATAATCTCGGTTGAATAATGAGACACCGAGTTATCAACATTAATCCTCCTTGTCCGCGTCTGCCATTCTCCCGTCTCTCGCGAGCGTTTCACGATCGGCTCCCTTACGTCGGAGTGCCTCAGTCGTCTGTATCTACTTTTTTTTGGTTAATTTTTGCCTATAGTCTCACCTTCTATGTCACCCTCTTTTTTTTGCATGCCTCCCTCGTTCGTTCATCGTGCGTCACCTTTTTCCCGCAATCACCACATGGTCCCGCGGGTGCCGTCAAGCGTAGCCGGCAGAGGGCGCAGTGCGTCTTCCCCAAGCGATGCGGGAAGTCCGTTATCCCTACCAACCCTGCTGCTACTGCACGGGAGTCTTTTCCCTACACCTCCCAGCACCGTCGGTGGCGGGACTACTCCTCTCAGCTGAAGTGGAAAGGGTGATGTTACCTCTCCCGCGCAATCACCCTTCCCGTCGTGTACGTGTGCACGAATCGGCGAGCTCCCTTCTCTCTTCTCTAATTTCTGTCGCTCCATTTCTTCGTGAGGGAGGAGGAAGGGCAGCGAGAGATCCCTACTTGCGTGGCTGGATGCGTGCGCACTAAACATGGAACTTCCTCTTCCCTAGTTCTCCTCTCCATTTGGTTGGGTAGGGAAGAAAGGTGGCAAGGGAACCACGGCTGGGAGGGTGACTTGCTCTTTCTCCTCCCCAAAGCGTGACGACGGTAGCGCGCTAGATTTGCGGGCGCTGGCGCGTTTACAGTACACGGGAAGGCGCACTGACCCCCCCCCCCCCCCTAGATTAGAACGGATGGAGCGAACGCCTCCGAGGGAAATTTATGGCGACGGGGGACGCACGACAGCTACGGGAAGAAGTTACAAAATAAACAAAGAAAAAAAATTTCAGGGGGGGAGGGGAGAAACTGGAAGCGGTGCCTTTTTGGAAGGTGAGGCCGAAATTGCGGCAACTGGAAGTGATATAAATCAACGTGACTCACGTCGCACGTTTCGGCGGCTGCAATGGAAAGACAGGCCGTTCTCAACTGACGGTTAGGCGGGCCCGTGAGTGTGACGTAAGCGCCTGTTTTAGTTTCGAGATGTGTTTTCGTTATTTTTTTTAGTCACGTGGGCGGTGAAGGTCGCGATGGCATCTGTCCAGAGGGCACGTTGAAATTGGGACGAAATTCTTATCGAAAACGCCGCAAGCAACAACTCATGGTAGTAGAGCCGATACGGCGTATCCTGTCTTCGGGGGTGAAACTCGTCGGAGCGTCGCGTGAAAGAAGCCAGTGTGAAAGTGTGACGTCATTGGCTGCTATCATCGTCTAAGCATTATTATTTTTTTTTGTGCCCTTAGGTGCAAGGTAAAAGTCGAATATGGCCTCTTGTCGTATGGGCTTCGTTTCATGGGTAGTTTTGTCAAACTAAATCACCTGATTGATTGATATGTGGGGTTTAACGTCCCGAAACTACCATATGATTATGAGAGACGCCGTAGTGGAGGGCTCCGGAGATTCCGACCACCTGGGGTTCTTTAACGTGCACCAAAATCTGAGCACACGGCCCTACAGCATTTTCGCCTCCACCGAAAATGCAGCCGTGCAGCCGGGATTTGATCCCGTGACCTGCGGGTCAGAAGCCGAGTACCTTAGCCATTAAACCACTGTTGCGGGGCAAACGCATTCACTTTGATGTGCAGTAGCTCAATTTGTGACTAGGCATTCATTCATTCATTCATTCATTCATTCATTCATTCATTCATTCATATATTCATTCATTCATTCATTCATTCATTTGAAGGCCTGAAGTGCCTCGTAAGAAGCCGAATGTGACCTTCCGGTGACGTCGACAACGCGTGTGAGGCGAGAAATCGAAACGCATCACCATATTAAGACGAAGTCAACGCGTGAAGGTTTTCGCCTCGCAATCGTCTTAGCAATCGATCCCAATGAGTTATATTCTGGATTTCAACATACAAAGGACATAGTCGAAAAAACAGCAAAAACGAAACAATAGCTTTATTGGGACTACGGCCTTGTTGAATATTGCTTACGACAAGATTGGCCCATCCTTTCTTGCAAAGTATATTAGTGTAAGTCATTTTTCTCCATACTCATATCGATAAGCCAAGGCCACAGAGCCACCGCATCAGGCCTGCAAAGAATAATGCCCTTCTATAAATAAGGACAGGCCGCAGCTTGTTGACCAAACCGCGTATAGCGCTGTTCATGGCTGTTGGGGTCATGACATCATTAGTGGCCCGCACCTCCGGAGCAAAACAATGCGATGCATCTCTACATACGCATAACGACACGGGCTATAACACTACGTCCTGCACATCCACCACATCGATCGGTCAGCTACCGAAAAAAAAAGAATGGCCAGCAGCTACGTGTGCCCATTCGTGACCCGAGTCCACCGGTAAAGAACGTGCGCTGTGGTTCCTTGACTCTTCTTCCTCGCAAGGCAGCCGGTCGCGGATGAATCCGTTATAATACTCGTCTACCGTACGCTCACGCCTGAAAAGGCACGCTGCGCGGGACGCGTGTGACCCGGCCTTGGCTTGTTTCGACTTGCCTCGGCTTTGCGCCCCTCCCCCCTTCCCCCATTTCCTACGTTTCTCGCACGAGTCCCTGGTTTGTCTCTCGCCTCCGATCACGACTTCCGCGAAGCCATTTCTGAGAGAACCAAAGATAAGGATAAAACAACGTACAAACTTCGAAACCGTCGCGGGCTAGGTGCATGCGGAAGCGTCACGCGTTGGGCCGAGTCGAATCGATTATGCCAGCGCCTCGCGACAGGCCTATTGCTTCTGTTAGGGTCTTCTTTTTGCCGCATTCTTTCTCCGCAGGGGCAACGCTTGTCGGCTTAGTTTTAGTCTTTTGTGTGGTGACGTAACTGTCTCTCGTGGCCACGGGCCCGTTACGCCTGTCTTGTCCTGTATGGTTCTCGCGCCGGGATTGCGTCGATTAGGTTGAGTGCTGTGTATACTGTGTCTTATATGATTCGGTATGTAAGAATTCATGCGAAAGGCATGTCGGCTTTCTATTGCGTTGTTTTACGCTTCGTCCATTACTTTTGAGAGTCCTTGTGAGCTCAAGGCTTCGGGACCCTTTGGCGGAACCTGACCTGACAAGGTTCCGTGACCTGACAAAGAACATGAGCAGGTTTCAGTTTAAAAAACCTGAACGGCGCAATGTCTTTTTTAATCGATTTACTTGTTCATAAAGGTCAACACAGTTCGGCTTCGACGTGAACGCTCAAAGTTTAGGACACATGTTCGTAAATATGAGCGATGCTATATACTGTTCAAGCGTACGCATGATGAATAGAAATCGGTGTGAATTGAAATCAGTGTGAACGATGAGGCGGTTTAACTCGGCCTACCCTAAAATTACTTTTTATGGCTTCTTTAAAGGTCGTACACAGTAAATTAGTGCCTCTGCGTGTCATGCCTTCGTTCGTCTGCGTTTTTCGTCTGCTATGAGCTTCAGTATGTTATGTATGGAGTGAGTCCTAAGGAAGCCTTATATACAGTGGTTCTACATCTGTGGTTTGCTGCCGTCGATGCGTCGGGGAAACCTTGTAAACAATAGTAAAAGTGATGGCGGACCCCATGATGTGACGAACCAGAAGTGGAGGAGGGGGTGTGGCACGAGGCGTGCTCGCTACCGTATTAAAAGGAAGACAGAACATGTGAAAAAAATGCAGCCTCATTACGGGTGCATGTAGCAGGCGTTGTTCTTAATTGATACGTTGGAGCAGCTGAGGCGGTCTTCTCCAGAACGTTGATGCAGTTCCCGGAGAAGGACCTGGAACCAGAAACCGGTCGAAACTTGCCTCCGAAAACTCTTTATTTCGCGAACGATGGCATCGCAGTGCCCCTAAAACCATGGTCGTACCCAGGGTGATAATGTGTAGAGCGGCTACCTTTGCTGAAAGGTGTCGATGTGAAGGCCTGTAAATACTTTGGTATCACCCAAAAAATTAAAGCATTAAGAAATTATGGGGGTGTCAGATCCCCCTGAACTCCCCCCTAGTTATGGTCCTGCCTAAGAAGGCCCTTTCGGAACACCGTTCGAGACCCACTGCTCCGTAGCATGTACCTGTCCCATTGTGGTACGTGTCCGACATGCTGACTCAGGGCAGCCCGGTTATCTCAGGGCTCTTTTCAGTATAGTTCACCGTATCCACATCCGTTGGACTAAACATGTTCTTTCTTTTCACTCCTCGTCCAGGGATCGGCGACCACGTGAGCGTGGAGCTGCACATCCCGTCGTCTCCCGACCAGCTGGCGGTGGGCGGCGAGATGTCCCTGCGCTGTCGCGCCGAAGGCGTCCCCGAGCCGCAGCTCGAGTGGTTCCACAACGGGGTGCGCCTCTTCCGCAGCGAGAGGGTGACCTTCCGCGGACGACGCTTCCACCTGGCCGCCCTGACGCCTTCCGACAACGGCGTCTACACGTGCGCCGCTTCCTCCGAGGCCGGCATGGTGCGCAGTCGCCGGGGCTTCGCCCTCACGCTGGCCGGTACGCGCCTTTCGTGCTGCCAACATCACTAGAGTGTCGCTGCGGTGGCTCCTCTAAACGATGGTATAAGCGGTCAGATTAAATCGCTCAACACTATTGTATATCGAGAGAGCTACGGGTGATTGATCGTTTCCATCACCCGAGCCTCAATTGCTTTCGCGCTTCTCTCTGTTTCATCACAAATGAAAGTTAAAAAAAAAACGTAAGAAGGAGTGTCACGTGACGATCTTAAAACCTAGTCACAAAAAACAATAAGGGAAAGACCATGGTCATATTACAGCCTCGCTACTATTGGTTGGCTCGCTTTCGTTTTTTCTGATGTGGACGCTGCGGTGACCTAGTGCTATGCAGAGTTATGAGGCAGCGTACGTACGATCGCGGAGGCCATTTTCCATGTTTCATCTCGGCGCCACCAGGGCCTGCCACAAGCCCTGTCCCTTGCACTTTCTCGCGTTCTAGCATAACCGTGACCGTAACTTCAAAAAAAAAAAGCCGTTTCAGGCACTCTAACAATATTTTTCGGTGAAAAAAAAAATCCTACTAAATTTTGGCTCCGCAACACCCCGTGCAGGAGAGAACGTGCCCCGGATCAGCACGCTACCTAGTGACGTCACTGTTAAGCGTGGTGACGTGGCGCGGCTTGATTGCGTCTACGAGCGGGCCGCGATCACGGAGTGGTACGCGCTGGACGGCGACGTTCCTCTCGGCAACACCACCAAGTGAGTACACGCACACTGAATTATCTCATGGTCGTCGGCACGACGTTGGCGTTATTGTACGCATGTATGTACTGTCATAGCCTCCTTTATTAAAATAAAGGAGGCTATGGTACTGTTTATCGTTCGTACGAATATATATATATATATATGGGTGGTCAGTACAAGACGGGTGTTTGAGGCTATATGTATACGTTTGAAGCGGTTTGCCTCGGTGGCTGTCAGCCACAGTAGAAGGTAAACATGAACAGGTTGCGGGCTGCTGAGGCTTTATGCCAGTGTTACGTGAACGCCATAAGCATGCCTGAATCAAAGGTTCCTTCGTTCGTACCTTTTGATAATTACTCGTACTGACACGAAGAGGGTCATTGTGAAACGTCACGATGGGATTTTCAATCACCCCGGACTAATTTTGACCGCTCGGGGTTCATTAACTTGGGCGGAAATCGAAGTACCCGTAGGTGCCGTGTCACCGCGGTTGGTTGTCAGCAGGTGTAGAGGCACTTGCAATAACAACAAAAAAAAAGAAATCTAACTACGGTGTCGAGAAAAAAGGGAGTACCTTTGGCTGGAACGAAAGGAAAGGGGATTTACGGCATGTCAGATGTTATCCACAAGAGGAGTGCTCGGGAAGGAAAGGAGAAAAAGAATAAGCAGAGGTGGGGAAGGGAATGGAAAACCTATATTATGAATGCGTTTCTAAAGTTTACTTTCTATTCTTTTTCTTCTTCTTTAAGTAAGCTTTTCGGGACCGTATATGACGCAAACTCCGCCACTCGGCCAGTCCCCTTAAACGATGACGAATCGGAAATCCGTTCCCTCCAGCCCGGGACACGTACGTCACAGGGTGACACCGCGTAGAACTTATAAGGGAGATTTATGGCGGTATATAGCCCCCCCGTCCCCCCCGTTTTATATGTCTATACATACAAGACACCGGTTATAGCGGATATTCTTTTTAATTCTTTTCGTGTTCAGACTGTCAGTTCGTTTCTCACGAAACGAGCCGACAGTCTTGCTATATGTGGAGCTGCGTGACGGGTCCTCTTAGTATAGTGGATGCTGTTTGCGAGGACCCCATTGGGAGACATTTGGTGGCGGGCGGTGGCGTTATCCGGGGCTGCGTATGCGTAACAAGGGAAACGACGTCGAATGTCCAAGTTATCTTGTGAACTCTGCAGACAGGAAAGCACAAAAGTGACTCCGGACGTATCCGAGCTCAATAAAAAAAAAGAAACAAAAAAGAACGGTAATTCGCAGTTGCCTTTGTCGGATATTCATTATACTGTACTGCATGTATCAGATGCTTCGGACATTGGAGCAGAGAGAGGTACGAAAAAGCACGTGATTTAGGGTGGTTTGGGAGGGACATCCTATACGAGATCGGGGGCTATACTTATCGTAATGTGATTTACGTATAAACCCGTGACAAACTGAAGCATTAGTGCTGGTCTTCAGCACAACTCACGAGTGATTGTGAAAAAAAAAAAAACGCCCGGGCTGCGCGGAAGGCGCAGCACAGTCACAGTTAAAGCTAGAAGAGCGGCCTTTCAGAGCCTTTTCAAAACACTCATTAGGTAACTGCTGCAAGAACACTTGCTTGATGCCCACTACGGCATTAATAAAAAAAAAAAAAACTTTAGGATAGTAGGCCGACATTCGCTATGCTATTTTTCGTCGTTGTTCTGAGAAGCTCGCGATATCCGCTAAACTATTGCGACGAATATTGTGACAATAGTTAATGCAGTGGCTGTCGACGATGAGAAATTATGTCTGAAGTTGGTATGCGCCACACTTAATTGCTGAACGAGAACAAGCCTTTGTAATGGGTTGTAGCATCGGACGACCCACTCGTTACGCTATTCGCATCGTGTCGACGACGGCTTGTTATTTCGCTGTTTTAAAACGCCTTATAAGTCGTAATAACGCGATTGCTTTCCCGACATCAAGCCTGACTAAGGCCAGTTTGCCAAGAAGTTCCAAGCACCGGCGTGGCTGAGTGGTAGAACTGTGCTAGCATTTAGCGGGTTCGAGCCCCACTGTGTCATTGGTTCTAGGGTGTTTTTGTTGTTGTTGTTGTTGATTTCGCGCGATGTGGTTACCAACACAGGTGGTGGTGGCGGCGGACAACTACGGTGCTTCGCAAGACCCGAGTTGTGATCTCCTAACAGCTTTCGCTGTAAAATCGTGCAAGTGAGGCGCGTGGGTAGGCGGGGTCGTGGCGTGCGCGCGACTGCATGCACATGCCTGTGAGTGTGCTTGTGCGCGCGCGTATAGTAGCGTGTGTGGGAGTATGTGTACATGCGCGTCTGTGTGTGTGCGTGAGTGATTTGTGCATGTGTTTGCACACGTTCGCGCGCATGTGCTAGTGCGCGCGTGCATATACGCTTGTCTGTGTGCGCGTATACGAGCATGCGCGGTTCTGTTGTATTCATCGAGGTATAGGCGGGAGCACAAGAAATGACGGAGCTGCAGGCACAGTGCGGGTGTTGAAATACAATGTTCCACCATGATATGTTGCCGCTGAGCGTTCTCGAAAGTTGTGCACAATATCATTGGTGTCGTACGACGAGTGTGGCGTTGTCTTGCAGGACCACGATACTGGGCAACTCCTCGCTGCTGGTGCAGAACGTCCAGAGCTCGGACGAGGGGCTCTACCGCTGCGTCGGCGTGGGCCAGGATAAGAACGCCGCGCAGCAGTCCTTCGTGGCGAGGATAAGCCTCGCATGTGAGCGTGCTCGTTCTCTCTCTCTCTCTCTCTCTCTCTCTCTCTCGAGATAAACCCTAATTTGCCTTCTCGGGTGACAATTCGTAATGTGGTTTTGATCTGTTTCCTGGGATACTTGCTCTCAAAGGGCGTGCGATATTCGTGAAAGTGTCACTGCCAGTGAAGAGGGCAAGTAAACTTGCAGCTGGTTATTGGGGGGGGGGGGGTGCTGTGACACCTCCACCCCCCTCGAAGGGGAACCCTGCTCGCGCTTATGGGAGCGGCACATATCCCTAGTGAGATTAGATGCACGATAGTCCCTGGACATGAAAGACTTGACCAAGAACAGCTGCGCTGTTTAAAAAACGCGTGAGCGCATTTCATTAAAAAAAAAATGTTTACGTAGTCGCTCGACCGCCTTATACACATCGACTGACTCCAGAGTTGGAGTCTGCACCTGCCCCGTTGACCAGTTCTGTCTTGTCCTCGTGAAAAGGTATCCCTGAAATGCATGAGGTAGTGATATACTTCCAACTTGCCCCGCAGTGTATTTCGGGAAGTAAGATAAGACAAAAGGCTTGTTTTATAAAAAGGGCTTCACAGCAGTGTTTTATCTTTATGCAGAGAAGTCAGCTTTGCGGGAATCGTTTTTAGAAAATTTTTGGTGAATCGTTGCCGAGAGTGCGGATTTTACGCGAGAAACAATGGTATATGGTACAGGCTTTGCTGGAAACGCAAGCCTAATGTCGTGACCATGCCACAAGGTCCCTGATTTTTTGCTTGTCCCGGCGCAACTAGCTCTTCTAGTTTGTTTTGATTATAAGTCGATGCCCCCAACTTCAGATTGCAGATCTATATAAAATGGGCTGACTTACAATCGTGTAAATATTGTATGTGCATACATACACACACACGGGCATAAAGAAGTTCCGTCTAACGTCTTGCACTCGGATCGACACATCATAGACCTCGAGGACTTCAAGCACGGCTCGATCGAGCCACCGTTGCCGGAGGACCGCACCGTGGTGGCCGCGAAGGGGGGCCAGCTGGAGCTTCTTTGCGTGGTGCCCGAGGGCCAGCCGCGGCCCAGGGCCTGGTGGGAGGACCCGTCGGGCCACACGATCGGTGACACGGGCCGCGTCAAGGTGTCTGGTATGCGGCTGCTCATCGACTCGGCCAAGAAGGGTGACGCCGGCAACTACACCTGCGTTGTGCAGAACATGGCTAACACGCGACGCACCAGCGTCACAGTCTTCGTAGCTGGTGAGTAGTAGCAGTAGTTGTTTTAGTTCTCGTTCGATAGAGTTGTAGTATGGTTGTAGTGGTGGTAGTAGTAATACAGTTTGAGAAAACTTTTTGTAAGTTGAGTGCTGGAGCTGTGGTCTGTTTAGATTAATATGGTATCTTTCGAATGTTATATTCATAATTTTTACTATAATTACTTCATTAATAAAAGTTGGAAGTGCCGGTTCAAGGCTTCATTTTCAAATGTTGTATCAAGACCCCGCCACCTAAATGTATTTGGGACGTCATGTATAAAAGAAGAGTAAACATAAGGGCTAGTTTTTTTGTGTGTGCTAGACACAATATTTATTAAAGTTTACAGACAATTATGCCATGGTAAGTATAGGTTATGTTATTTGAAGTAATTGTGATGTAATTGTGAAAAACGAAAAGTGGACGAAAACAACTTGCCAAGGGCAGGGACCAAACCTGCGACCTTCGAATAACGCATCCGGTAATCTGCCAGCTGAGCTACCTTTGTGGCTATTCACCCGTTCACTTTTTGGGCATGTATGTGCATTTGAGTGCAGCCTTGTATTTCAAAGTTTTTTATTATTATTTCTCGCCTTCACAATTCAGCCACTTAACTCTTACAAAACAGGTACAAAGCCAGGCAAGTTAGAATGAGTCAGCCTGAAAGGCATTGGATTACAGAGGGAGACTACAAAAGAAACTCTAAAAAAAAGGAATGCTTGTATTTGTTTGAAAGGATGGGATGAGTGCTGCTTAACAAAAGCACATTAACCAAAATATTCAAAAAAGAAACATTCTAAGAAAAAAACATCAAGTCAACTGCACAGCGCACTCATTCCCCGCAATGTGCGCCCTGCGCACAACGTTGACCGACGTAGGGCCAGGGAGAGAGCTCTGCTCGAGGAAGTCCGCAGTAAGCCCAGTGATGCAAGCTTCGTGGATGCTGCATTATGTCTCCTACAAGAGTCATTGGCTGTTTTCATCGTCGTCTGGAATTCCAGGCTCACTGGCTAAACCACAGTATGCATATTGAAGCTCTTGATAGTTGATCAGGTTGCAATCGCGCCGGCTCTGCTAGATAGTCGCAGAGTCAATATACAATGACTCGAAGGCGGCTATCAAGGCCTACAAAACCAGAATGGTCGCCACTCATACCCTCTGCATTCTCCAAAGCGTCAAGAGTGTCACGCCCCATTTTCTCTCTTGGTTTCCCACTCACCTGGGGCCGATTGATTGAGGGCTCTTCCTCTAACCCAAACGAGGGCAGACAAGGCCACGCGAGGACTCGCTGACCGCACCACCTCTGCAGTCCATCTGCCTCGCAGGGAACCTTTACTCACGTTCAACGGAATAACAAAACGCTTCCATCTGTCAAGACAGGTATTCCTCCTCCCACACCCTGCCTTTTGCAGGGTGCAGGCAGTTACCCTTAGACAATTGCAAGCCAGTGCGTATCCTAACCCTGCGGTTCTTCATGTCATGTACCCTGAACGGTATGCCAGTGCGGACTGCCTTGCCTTTGAACTATTAACAACATTCAACCGTCTGTTTTGGGAATGTGAAGCTATCGGTTCCGCCTTCAGCGAGAACAGCTGGCCCGTGCTCTCGCGCAGCCGTGAACTCAATGATCAAACACCGGCCGTTTACAGTGCCCGTGAATGGACTGCCAAGCTTGGCTTGGTGGTTTCTGCGTGGGATTCGCCGGGCGACGCGGGGTCTCCCCTTCATCTTTTCTGCACCAGAATGAAGTTTTAATCATCATTATCTAATAGCCGCATGTGCAGGATTCTCTAGGTCACATAGAAAAAATTATTAACCATGTGCATTTTTTTTTTCCACGCAAATTTGCAAATGTGCAATGCAATATTATTTATTTCGAACCAACAAAGGATTGCGTAGACCCGAGCGCCCCAACCCTCTCGCAAGTTCAAGGTGTGCAGTGGACACTGCATCGTGTCCCTGCATCGTAACTGCAACAAAATAATGCTTGTTCAACTTAGGTACATAGCCAGCTAGACAACCACAAATATTTGCATAAGTTGAACTGTCTCATTTTTATTTCATTCCTGCAATCACTTGTCAAAGATTAACTGTACATAGTAATTAAAAGACGATTGCTGTGTAGCTTGGCTAGGTCCAGCTATGCAAGCCAAAGCTTGCTTACTTGGTTATGCTTGTCTATCCTCGTAGCCAAGCTACAGTTTGCTAACCAAACTATATGACATGTAGAACATTTCGTACTGCGTGCCTTTACTACCATCATTTGGACAGTTTCTGGAGCCGTCAGTGCAGTATACGCGAGAAACGCCAGATGCCTATACCGCCAACAAATACTCGCACTCGTGTGCTCCTCTGCTAGCAGATGTGCATACTCCTTGCATTTTCATCTTGGACGCTGACGAAGAGCATTCGAAGAGGTACACAGATGAGCCAACAAATGTGTTCGCTGTTGGCTCATACACTACTGGAGTGTGGCAACTAAATATTGTGCGCCTTGTCACAGGGCACCTGAACATTGCTTCAAGGCCTGGCAGAGATACACTGCAAAACTCACTCGACTAGGCCAGTAAACCTTTCGCTTTAAAATCACCAATTTCCTTCTAACATGCGGCCCTTACCAACATCTTCTTGCAGTTGCACCATCGTTGTCTTCCCACCCACTTGACCTGACGGTGGATGAAGGCGAGGAAACCATTCTCACGTGTTCTTACTCGGGCTCCCCGCCTCCGGTCACCCGGGTCTCGTGGCAGCACGACGACAGGCCACTGCGACCCGCCGGCAATGGCGGCTCGGGAAGTACCGACCCCATCACGGCGGCCGTGAATGGCAACGGCGGGCCAGGTCACCTGACTACTTACCCCAA
The DNA here is from genome assembly GCF_013339725.1 of Rhipicephalus microplus. Classification (NCBI taxonomy): domain Eukaryota; kingdom Metazoa; phylum Arthropoda; class Arachnida; order Ixodida; family Ixodidae; genus Rhipicephalus; species Rhipicephalus microplus. Next base: position 79,030,037 of record NC_051168.1, read on the forward strand.
CGGGACGCTGCAAATACGCAACGTGGGCCTGAGCGACGCAGGCGACTATTTCTGCAGCGTCAACACCACTGGTTTCCCTGTACAGACGGCAAAGGTTGCTACTTTGCAAGTCAGGGGTGAGTGATCTGTTTGATTCACCGTTGACCCGTGTGGCATTTCTAGAGCCACCTTTTTCCCATTTGCATCAAACAGCAGAGCAGGCATTTCACATATTCAGTAACAGTGCCATTTACGTTGCTTTGCCAACCTATTAACATGTCATAGACTGAACGCATTTGGGTATGCTAACTTTTGAAATGTGGTAATCTCTTGAATGAAGCATTTTATTTCAATGGAATAGGTGCTGCAAGGTTCCTCGAATGCTACTTCAGCAGTTCACGTCTACCTTAAACATAGTTTCTGCTTTCATCTTGTGTACCTTTAAAACGCACTGTAATTCTCTGGTTTCATTCTTTTCCTTTGGTTTCCCTCCACAGAGCGGCTAAAGTTTGTGCCGGCTCCTGTAAGCCGCAACCTGGAGCTGGGTTCTAATGCCAAGGTGTACTGCCGTGCGCGGGGCAGCCCGTCGCCCATCGTGCGATGGATCAAAGAGCAAGAGGGCAGCCGGCAGCCGCTGTCGCTCGAGTGGCCGCCACACATCCGCGACGAGAACGGCACATTGCGATTCCAAGGGGTGCGTGCCCAGGACGCCGGCCGCTACACCTGCGTCGCCACCAGCACCCAGGGACTCATCAATGCCACCGTGCGCCTCGACGTCATCAGTGAGTGACGAAATGGTTGCACCATAGAAGTTGGTAGTACAGTTGACCCTGTCACCCCCCTTTAAAACAAAACAATAAAAGCTGTTCACACTTGCCTCCTGCACCGCAAAGTGTTAATGCAGTTGCATCCCTTCATAGGATACATGCACCAGTGATAATTCCTTTTCTCTAGTATGCAGAGTCTTATATAAGCAGGGTAACATGTCGTCATTTTGTGATCAGACCCTGTTTCGATTCAGGCACACTGTTGTCTCATATACCCATTTCTCTCTTACTTCACTGTCTCTTAGGAAGGAGTTCATCTGATAGGACGTCTGTCTCGAGCTAAAGCTCGAGACAGACTATAATCACTATGACTCATCTCAGTTATCTCACAGACCCGTGCCCATCAAAGCTGCATTCTTGACTGCTGCAGCTGCGTGAGATTGTTTTGTGCGGCAGGGGGCATTAGTTGTCTTTGCAGTGCTGCAATTCATGCATATTTTTGGATGGAATATTCTGGATAGAATAAATTCCATTTCCATTTTGATTATTGAACCAGCTGGAAAGATTTCGTGCTCAATAATTCAGCTATATATTGCTATAGTTCATTTTGAAGTTGGTGAATATCTAGCTTGAATATGGCCCAATGTTTTTTGGGAACTCATGTAGTTCCTAGAGGATACTCATTCAGCATAAGGTAATTATATTGGCATGCTTATTTCCTCACAGCATATCCACGGAGTGAGATGGACTCGGCTGTTCTCATCTTGTCCCGTCCTAAGCCCTGTTTTATTCTTCATCTACTGTGCACCAACCAGCCCAATAAAGCACACTTCTCCAGCTTAACTCATGGCTAAGCGTGCTTTCATGACATTCCTTGCATAACAGTGGATGTGTAACATAATCTCAGTGTGATGTGAGGTCTAATAAAGTCTGCTAGTTTCATTATGTCATTTGTTTATCGCGAGCTTAACAGAAGTCTATCCTTCATGACCTTTTCGTATAGTACGTAAGCACTGCTAAGTGCATCTGCTTGCTCTGACTACTTCGTCTCTTTCTTCGTTTCTTGTTTTTCATGCAGTGATGCCCCGTTTCACGGTTCAGCCGTCCACGACGCGAGCGGTCGAAGGTTATAGTGTCATGTTACACTGCAAGGCGACGGGCGACCCATCACCCACGATCCAGTGGGATCGCAACAACGTCCTCAACAACTTCGACCCACAGCGCTACCGCGTCCTCGACAATGGCTCCCTCTACATCTCCGAAGTACATCGCGACGACGACGGCAAGTACGGCTGCACAGCCGGCAACAGTGGGGGCCTGCGGCGCGTCGAGGCCAGCCTCGTTGTCTTAGGTAGGCTTTGTTTTGCAGGAGATTTGGGGCTCAATCTTTCATTGGGAAGTTGTGCACACAGAGTTTGTACAAACTCTAGAGGAAGTGCTCCCCATACGGCCCATGCTTAAGAATCTGACGGCAAGGCTGCCACTGCACTACGCTGCGTGCATTACCAGCCCCTGCGACGCTTGCCAGACTTGACAGTAGTATTTAGTTGCCATCACGGTTAATGAAAGTGACCTCACATTAGGGAGTTTTTGAATAGGTTATGCATACCTACCAACTCTTCCGATCTGACGGGGAGATTCCCGAATTTTCACCTAGTCTCCCAATTGTACGAATGCCATCTTGAATCTCTCCAAAAGTGGCCGCCTTAGCAGGGGCTTTTCTTTGAATCACGCGCGTACGTTTGCCTTTCCTGCTGCGACCACTGCAGTATTGCAGAAGAGCACTCGTTGCTACGCTAGTTCACTGTAACCATACCGTGTGTGCCACGAAGGTCAGTAATCGAGGGATGCGCTCACCGTCGTATACTAAAAACGGGCCATGGAAGAGGCACCATAACTTTTGTGTATGATTGTCTTGGCCCCTCATTTTGAGCACTCAGTCCACGCCGCCTGCCTAGGTGTTAGTTGTGTTTGTTACATGGTTGTTGGGGTTGCATGTTTCCTCAAGTTCAGTTGGAAGGTCAAAGGCGGTGTCAAAAGAAAAGCAGAAGTACTCACAAGTGTTTCTAGACTCGTACACGGCTGAGTTTCGGTGCTTTGTGACTTCGCGGAAAGGTGACAAGTACGGATTTTGTGCCGCATGTGGCTGCAATGTAAGCATGTGGCATGGCGGGAAGGTTGATGACATCGCCTCACAGAAGCATCAGAACTGCGTTCGTGTTGTGAAAGAGCAGGTCAACATCGGAAGTTTCTTCCAAAGGGGCTTTCAGGGCAGTGCGATTCATTAAGAATGCCTATTCACGGGATTTCTCATGGACCACGACTTGCTAATGAGTGTTAATGATCACGCCAGACCGTTGTTTTGGAGAATGTTCCCACGCTCTGAAACGGCATGTTTTCACAATCGCAGTGGACAGAAGCAACGACAGCGTTCTCGCAAATGTCTCAATCTCAGTAATTTCTGACATGCGCTCCCCCTTCACCTCTGTGCTGGTTTCTCGGTTTTTCATGCTGCTAGGTTGGCAGGTACGCATAAATAAGCGAAGCTTTACGTTGGCATTGGACATGCATCGTACTTTCACCTCTTACAAGTTCTCATAGAGTGAAAAATGCTAACACTACGCCTCCGATGGCTGCTAACTCAGCATACGCTAGTCGAAAATTCTCTGTTAAGTACAGCTGTAAAAACGTTAAGTACAGTTGTAAAAAAGTAAGCTTTCCTATATTCTTACAGTTGTAGAAATTTAAGAAAACGCAGACGATGCACAGAGACTCGCGACTTGGTCACAAGGTGCACAAATTGGCCACGGCCTTGAACACAATTTGATGTGGTGGCGTCATCTAGCAAAAGTGTCTGTAAATGCACCTCACTGTGCCACGAGCCCTGCATACAGTAAACAGCCACAATAGCCTTGAACCTTTCCTAAAGGTATTCTAAATAAACATTGAAAACCGTTTCCTTATTTAGGACGTGTAAGAGTACTTGTGTTGGATTGATATTATTGAGACCCGGAGTTTTGATCAAGGATCCCACTTCTGCCACAAGTTATTGAGGCCGGAGGTTTTGATCAGGGATCCCACCCACTGCTATCCGTTGCGGAGGTGTTGGGACTTCGCCGTTACCGGCACCGGGGACTCGGTAGGAAGACGCCGAGCATGAAGAGACTGATGAGGAAAACTGTACAGAGGTTTATTCTACATTATTTACCGGCGAGCATTTCTCGCCACTAGGTGAACATCTATACAATGATGTCATCCTACATTGTGACGATCTCGTCGAAGGCTCTCTCTCAGGAGCACACTGCTGCTTTTTGTCCTTTCGCATTTCGTAGACGCCAGGCCTAGGTAAATGGGGAAAAACATTTTCACCCAATCAGATCATCACTGTTGAGGGTCATTTTGCCGGCAATGCCCCCAACACACACACACACAAACACACACACACACACACATACACACACAACCCCAAACAAATAGTGTTCCGGCCACGCTGTCGCATCCGGGGAATGATGCAGCCAGCAAAGGAAATGTAACGAGTTCGTCGTGTCGCTGCTTGGGCTGACCGCCCACACTGTCGAACAGTGGTCGCAGGCCACGAAACTCCAATGACACGTGTTTGGTCATTTGGCCTTGATTTCAGCGTCGATGACCTCTCACCCAGAGACGCACAGCGTGGTGGTTCGAGGTCCGTCCTCGGCGAAACTCGGCGTCTGGGCCTCGGTGTACGAAGGCGCCACGTGTCGCACTTTCGTGCTGGAACCAGTTACAGCAGTGCTGCGTGCAGTAACTACAACCATGCATCTCCCAAATCATGAAAAACAGCCGGGAGTCTTCGCATTCCTCCTTATCGGCGGCTGCCTTTCTTCCATCTCGGCGCCTGCCGCAAAGGAAGGCTCGCCGATCGCAACAATATTAACCACATCACTCGCATTGAGTGGTGCTAATTTTAGTCACTCTAAAATACAATAGCCAAGGAATCCATGACAATAGTAGGGTAAGAGTGGTGTTCGTGTGGTCTGCTCACTTTCAGCCCAGCTCGTTCTCTAGAATCTGTACTAACTCGGTGCTTGTATATTTGCCTGTATTTCGTGGAATTAATTAGAACTAAGCTCAGTAATTAAGTAATTCTTTTTTGTGATGCTACAAAAAAGAAGCAGCAGCCAAGAAAGGTATAGCGTAAACATGGTTGTAAAACTATAAAAGGTTCGGCAAAATAACCACACTCATTGCACTGATGTCTACCTCAAAATGGATCAACAACTTTGTTTGTCCCTGGTGAAGGTGACGGGGGCAATGGGAGAGAGGGTAGAGGAGAGCAACTACTTGAAGTAAGCCTTCTCCATTCTTCTAGCCTTCTCCAGGATGGCCTCCTTAATATTGAGCCTTGAGCGACAGAAGGCAGTCTCCCATGGCTCCTCACTAGCAATAAAGCGTTTCATAAAGGAAGGAAAGAGGGTGCTCAGGGCAGCCTCACATGATGAGGTTTAAGCCTTCTGTGGAAGAAGCACACAATTTACAAGAGGAAGGAGGGTAACTGGAGGGATGAATGCAGTGGAGGATGTAAGGGGCAGAAAAAGTGTGACTCTGCCACTGTCACCATGGAATTTTCCACTTGCCTGGGAACCTGCACTTGAGTGGTGAAAAGTTTGAACGCTCAAATTGGTAGCATGTGCAATTGTGAAGTGAAATAAGCCTATCCGGCACTGTAAATGGCGCCTACACCATAACAAGTTTGAAATATTATTCATCACTTTAAGGCTTCAAGGGCAACTTCCACAATTTTTTTTCTGTTGTCAAATCTTAATAGAATATTTAGTATATGCATTTTCGTCTCTCTAATGATCTGTGCCGGACATCAAGATTGCAAGTCATTTGATTTTCCTAAAAACCATGCCTTACAATCTGGGTCACCCAGTCTTTATTGTGATGTAAGATGCCATCGCAATGGTGTTCTACATCATGATGTATCTAAGCAGGTGATAAAAAACCAGCGCTGAGCCTCCTGGGCTTAAATAGTCACTTTACATGAGATATGGACGCCATCTGGCAGTAATGGTGAAAAACAGAAGCAGCGGCAGAGCCACTGGTAGGCGGCAGCACTGTATCATCTTAGTGAAGCGTAGGAAACACCCGTTTTTTTTTTGTGCATAGTGTCACATTGTCGATGCAGAAACACTAGGCTCTTTAAAATTATGTATTTATTCATTTTCCAGTGAATTAACACACAACTTAATACTTTGTGATAATGTTGCACCTCAGATATGTGTAATATTTGTGTTTTGATTGACGATATTTACAAGTATATAAACGCAGCCACCAAATCAAGATTGGTGGGCATCGAGCAAGTGTTTAAGCTTTCGCTGGGTGGCTGATCGGGTGACAGACAGACAAACAGAAAAACAGACAAGTCAAAATTTCTCCGTCCGAGTATTCTAAGAAAATATGATTTAAAAGACGCTGTGAAGTGCCTTTAAACAACTTCTTTACAGAATTTTGGTGTTTCTTTCACATTTGTGCCAGAACGGGACCCTTCTTGAGCACTTCGGCGTCCTGGTGGCAGTCCACATCAGCAATGTTATTGACGTACCTCCTCAGCACACCCAGTACAGCAACAGCATCCTGTAAAGAGGGGTGGTGCACTGAACTCCTAAGTCTACATGCTACTAAAAATTATGTGAAATAAACCTTCTTGTTATCAGCTTTAAATCTTGACACATGCTTCTTCCTGATGCTTTAAGGATTCGTGTTGTGAGTGTGAACTCAAACTTTAACTACCTCTGAGCAACAGCAGCCGAAGCAAAGCTCGGAAGGCTATGCTTCTGTAGGTTGGATGCGCCATAGCATTTCTCACAAGATTTACTAGAGAAAACTCTGACCCAGGAATCTTTCAGCTACCGTGGGAATAATGCGTAGAACATGGATTTGCTTAGGCTGCCTGCTTGCGACGTCGAATGCACTTGCAGCTGTGCTTATTTGTCATGCTTTGGCTTTGTTTTGGATAAAAGAACAGCTTCTTGTAAATATTGTGCTCCAATTTCAATTTCTGAGCTTGAAGAGGTTAAGCTGGTGAAATGGGACTGCTTAACTTTTACTAAACTTTGTCTTCCAGTGAAACAGCTGCAGAATGCATGGAGCCAAAGAAAATGATACATAGGCAAATCCACCTGCCATTCCCATGCTGTCTAAATCGTCATGCATAGAAGCTCCCATAGACACTAGCGCCAGAGCTGACTCTAGTGTATTATTAAGAAACTTGATGGCATGCACTAGGGTTTTGGCCAGGCTATTAGGCTTGTGCCTAATTGGCTTGTGCATCATCGGTCTTGCATCATTGGCTTGCACTTCATTGGCTTTTGCGTCATCGGCTTGTGCTTCATCAGCTTTCGCATGCTTGTCTTGCGTTTTGCTTGCACAGACTCCGAAGGCTATTCTTCGGGCAGCCTGCCAGGCGTGGGTGATCCTGGTGAAAACACGATGGCCAAGACGGTGACCATCACACTGGGTGCGGCGGCCATCTACATGATGCTGGTCATGGGACTCATGATCTGGTGCCGGTTCCGAAGGGCACGCAGGAAGGCCATGCTACTGCTGCAGGTCTCCTCCGAAGGTGAGTGAGCTTTCAAGCAAAACTCATTTGTTGTGTGATTGCAAACGCACCGCATTTGAGACCCACGTGTACTGTGCCAGTGCACCCCAACTTGGATTTCGAAGGGAAGCAGAAATTAACTTCGTTTGAAACACCGAATATAGTGTACTTGCTGGTCTCCTTCTCTTTGGATGTGGGCATTTTTCTACACCCGTTAGTAAGGCCACGAACGATAAAAGATGTGCATGTGTTAGAAGATACCAAAGTGTGATCGTGCACATATCTAAACAACCCAATTTATCAGTGCTTATATTTTTACGTAGTTTGGGTGGTGATGTTGATATTAAGCCGACTAAGTGTGAGGGTGAAGCAATACCACATTTTCTCATGTATAACCAGCACCTTCTATAGCAATTCGTGAAAAGTTTTTAAAAAATGGACACCCTGGAACATTATAAAATAAGCTTTCTTACATAGCTATGAGTACTGCCTTGAAGCACCTTTGCGATCCAATTTCCTAAAATTTTTGTACAGGTTATACACAAGGGAATGTGGCAGTTTTGTTTCAAGAAATTGTCACTTTCAGTGGTGGCTTTTCTGCAAGCTCTTTTTGAGGATATTTAAAAGCTTGATGAGTGACCTGCTACATGGCTGAAGTGAGCACCTCGTGCGAACTAGGCTCATTTACGTTTGAGAATGTTCTGGTAAGACATCAAAGCTTTTGTTTTAATAATAGCTGTAGTTTCGAGCTCACATGTGGCACAAATGTAAGTTTGTGCCACATAGTTTTCTGTGCCAATATTGTTTTCTCTGTTCACAAGCGCACACATTTGCTTCTTTGCAGTGGCCAAGCCCGACGATGACATCGCTCCAACGGAAATGCGGGACAAGACGGGCCCCGTGATAGCAGGGGCGCGCGACTCGCTCATTGCGCCCCACGGCGCCAACGGTGGTATCGTCGTGGGCGATGGAAATGCGGCTGCTGCCGACGCGCTGTCGCACAGCTCGGGCTCACACTCCCAGAACTCGAGGCGCAGTCGAAACTCGTACGACAAGCTGCACTTCCCGCGCCAGGACCTGCACACCATGATGCTGCTAGGTGAGTCGACGCTTTTGTTTCCTGCGCTTCTGGGAATCCAGCGTGGACTGTCTGGACGTAAAAACTTTCAAAGTTGAGAGAGGCAAGATTGTGCAAACGGTAGGGGAAGCGTGTGAGTTTCAGATTGTTGGTACATATTGAAAGTGTAGAATAGTGCAATGCAACGAAGACGAGACAGACCAAACAGGACTAGCGCAGTAGTTTAGCACTGTGTTCAGCTCTAGTTCTGTTTGGTCTTTCTCGTCTTCCCTGCATCGTGCTGCTTAGCTCTACAGTGTGGGAGAGGAAAAAAAACTGGGGCATTTTTGGGCACAATATACATAATCCTGGGAGAGTTGAACCAATGTGTTGCTTTCAATGGCATCATGCAGGGAACTTTGTTCTGCATGCTGTGTTGATGCAAAAATAAAGTCAGCCGATCACAAAGACAGTGCTACCTGAAATGTGTGTGAAGTTATCGTGATATATAACGTACAATATATGTTCGTGTAAGGATTATTTTCCTAAAGGATTATACAGACCAGAATAGCCTTCTGCTATTTATGTAATTCAAACATCTACAGAGCAAGCATAAATATGACAAATTGTCAGTTATAACAAAGTAAATTAAGAAGAGCTTTGTCATAGATACAGTGTTACAAATATACATTTGTAATAAATTTACGGAGATAAAAAAGTATTTTCATGCCCTAGTGATTTTTTTATAATGAGGTTCTAGTGTAGTACAATCTGGGTTGAGAAACTGTTGATATGAGATTAGCAAAGCGAGAAAGGATGAATGGTGGCGGGGTGTCACTTAGAGTTGCATGACTGACGGAGTGGCAGTGGCTGTCATGGAGAGACTGCCGGCTGTGACTGCTTTGGCGTGGTCGTCTCCTACAGTGTGTAGGAGGCACGCTATGGCCAGGGCAGTGCAACCTAAATCCGCTGCACATCTTAGTACAGACACGTTTATGAAAAATCAGTGTCAGTACTTAATAACCATTCAACGACAATGCACAATAAATGTCACCACAATAGCCATTTATATTAGAATAGGGACATTGAATTTTTTATACACCTGCCACAATGGTCTTGCGGTTATCGTGCTCGACTGCTGACCCGAGAATGGCGGGGTGGAATCTCAGCTGAGCTGGGCCCAATATCGGCGAGGGCGAAAATGCTTGAGACCCATTTAGATTTAGGTGCACGTTAAACAATTCCAAGCTGTCGAAGTTTTGGAACCCATTAAAGGGGCACTGACACAAAATTTCCCGACTGAGACAGTCTTTGGGGTCGATTCCCAGGAACATTCGTATATCATCTGCAAAATATCAACAGCGAATAAAGCTGGGAAGGTATTTTAAAAGGATTTATAAGTTTGCGTGAGCCCTCGACTTCATCGTGTCATTGACACCCTCGAAGGGGACTCTTAGGTGACCCCCAACTTCCTCACGTCACCAGGCTGCAGTAAAAAAACAAGTTATGATGCTGTCATAGCTGCCTTTTTTTTTTTTTTTTTGCCACGTTTGTTTCCGCAGTGTATGTTTCTCGGCGGCTGGTTGCGTGTGCATGGTCGTGGCTCACGCTTTGAAAGTTTTGTGCTTGGCGACACTGCAGTCCAGTTTCCTATTCAAAAGTAAGTCTTGATGCGGACCGAGCAGAAGCGTGTCACAGTTCTGTGTGCAGACATGGTCAAGAGCTGCACACACTAGGTGGCGACAGTTGCACCCAGTTCTAGGAGCTCTCTCAAACTGAAACTGAAATTGGTCGGTAATCATGGGCCTGTAATCAATTATCTGCCGCGTGCTGCAGCAAACACTGTGTCGGGTCATGCCTAACAGGCCTCCAGCAACGCATCTCATCAGAAAAACGCGAGGCCAATGTTTTTGTGCCAGCACCCCTTTAAATACGGTGTTTCTCATCATCATGTCCTGGTTTAGGACGTTAAACCGCAATAAATATTACAATTGAATTTTTTATGAACATACGCTTAAAGTATTTGCCAATATCTTTGTTGTAGATATCCCTGTAACGGAAGACTTGATGCTGTTTCATGGTCTCTCAGTTTTTTCCTAAGCACCATTGTTGTAATTGCTCAATATGCTTGCAGGACGTGGCGAGTTTGGCGACGTCTTCCTCGCTAAGGCGAGGAACATCACGGAGGGTGAGGGTGAAACGGTGGTGATGGTGAAAGCACTGCACTCCCGTGACGAGTGGGCGCACGCTGACTTCAAGCGTGAGATGGACATGTTTCACAAGCTGAGCCACGAGGGAATTGCGCGTTTGCTGGGCGTTTCGCGAGACGTCGAACCCTTCCTGGTCATCATGGAGTACACCGACTGGGTGAGTGCGTGATGTGGTCTCGCCGTTTCTTTCATTAAAAGCGTTATGGTAGTATAACGTGTATGTTTAGTAATCAGAAAAACAGTGTGAATGAACTGGTCAAGCTTATATGGCTGCTCAGTTGAAATTTAGAAAAAAAAAGAAGTGAGTTCAGTACGTCATCCAATAAGTCTAGCAGGTAACAGATGATCACCAACAGAAAATTGACTGGAAATTGTGAAAAAAAAACTGCCTTTTCGTAGTGGCCAGGAAAACGGCTGGTGATAATCAGATTGGATATAACACTGCAGATGATTGCATGATCACCTGTCACACTGTATTACAGGGTATTAGGCTTTGTGGTGTTTGCGTCAAGAAACTTGCTTTTGTGCATTCCTCTCGCAACTTGCACAAGCTATGAAGTGGCTGATGTCAGCAAGAAGTGTGGGGTCATTGGATCTGTATCATATTAAGCTGTTGTCACATCGCTCATTCTTGCACAGTCTACTCACTGTAATGAATTCAGATGATGAATGGCACAAGATTTTTCTATCATAATTTAGCTAATCGAATTTAGGCAGATGGATTGATAGACTTAGTACTATATATAACTGTGTTTGGAATTGGAATGTTGCTGCCATGGCAGGGAATGGAGTGCACAAGCTTTGTAATACTAGTAACAATACTTTATAATCACTAAGCTACTGAAGTAGTCACATATCATTCCAGAACACTAAATTTCGGAGGGAGTTGTATGTGTTAACAATAACAGTGTGGTCCTGTGTATATATTGAAACACATGTTTTCCACCGAACGTAATGCAACAGTAGCTGGCGCCACATCACCGTGGCAGTCGCCACGCATCTCGCACTTCACATTATTGGGGAATTTTTCATACACCAGGGTGACCTCAAGCAGTTCTTGCTGGCCACTCAGAAGGACAGCCAACGGAAGGGGCCCAAGCCGCCACCCCTGAACCAGGCTCAGGCCATCGGCGTCTGCCACCAGGTTGCCCTCGCAATGGAGCACTTGGCCAACCACCGCTTCACGCACCGAGACTTGGCGGCGCGCAACTGCCTCATCACCTCGCGTCTCGACATCAAGGTCAGCTGTCCGGCGCTGTGCCGTGACTCGTATGCCGCCGAGTATGCCATGCACCAGAACCGGTCGGTGCCCATCCGCTGGACGCCCAGCGAGGCGCTGTTTGAAGATGAGTGGTCCACGAAAAGTGACGTCTACTCGTTTGCCGTACTCGCCTGGGAGGTCTTCACTCAAGGCCTGCTGCCTCATGCGGACAAGGATGACACCACGGTGCTCAGGCTGCTCAAAAGTTCCGAGCTTCGCTGGACGGCGCCCGCGAGTGCCCCGATGCCGTTCGCCGACCTCCTGGACCGCTGCTGGCAGCGGTCACCGCGTGACAGGCCGTCCTTCTCTGAAGTGGCTGTCAGGATTGGCGAGATCTTCGTGGACAGCAACGTCTGAAGGCTACGTGCTGTGTCGATTAGTGTTCAATATTCAGGGTCATTTGAAGCAGTGGGCCTAATCAGGAAATGGGGGAGTAGGGATAGATGGCACCTATTTAGAGGGTCACGGTAAGGATCATAAGGAGCATCTTTATGTTTCAGCCACCTCCGTTGAACTCCTGTCAGAATCCACCTTCTTCACTTTCTTGTACTGCCCTCTGCCATTTCGGTAGCAGCTGGGACAATTGCTATTGCCAGAAGGAAGGTCTCCTCAAGATCAAGAAGCGTTTTGAGACTTTACCGCTAGGCGAAAGGGCGCATGCATCTATGGCATCGTAAAAAATGGTGGGTTAGCGTCGTTTTCGCAAACGTCACTACCTGCTAGAGGTCGCACGCGTCCTCCCGTCTTGCCTCACGTCCATGCTCACAGTCATTCACACTCTGAAGTGCAACATTTGGGCCACGTAGTCATGGATTGCAGTGCGGATGGGTGCGCCATTATGTACGCCTCTGGAGCTACAAGTACTGCATTGCTATTTAATTCAGCCCAAGTTTCGTGGCCGCACTTTTATATGAAAAAGTGGGCAATTGCCTAGTTTGCCAGTTTTTTTTGTTTGTGAGGCATAGGCAAGCTGTGCGATGCACTTTTGCATTACAAATGTGGGAACCACTTCATTATATAAGTGATCTATCAACAGCTACCTAATGTTTTGTTTCGATTGTACCAAGAAATAGAGATTGGTTCATTTTAAAAAGGGTCTCTTGAATGTACACAAAGGGCTTCAGAAGTTGTAATCAGATCACGATAGTTATCATGTTTCGTTTCAATTGTACCAAAAAAATAGAGATTGGTTCAGTTTAAAAATATGTCTTTTAAGCGTACAGAGAGGGCTTTAGGAGTTGTAATCAGATCATGATAGTTATCATGTCTTTGTTGCCATAATAAGTGTGTCACATGCATCATTCTGTAAGCAATGCAATTTTATACAATCTTTTAGTATACAAGCTACTGCCAATGCACATAGCTCATGTCAATTCTTTGTGCTGGATACAAAACTGCATAACATGTAACGTCCTATAACATTTTTTCATTTGAATAATAGTGCCAAGGTCAAACAGGAAATGTGCACCAAGAGATATTCAGAAACTGGGTGTTAAGCTTATAGCAAACAAAAATTGAACAAAAAGATATGTACTGCAACATTGTAGTGACTTATACCGGTATCACATGATCACAATAAGGGCTGATCCGTATTAGGTGCAGCTTTACAGCTACCTTTAGGCGCGATCAGGCCTGATTAGGGTCGGGACAGTTGCTACCGGCGTATCAATATCTGATTCTCAGATGGCAAATTCACTGGCAGCGGTGTGAAACTCTGTGTGAAACTCGGTGTGCAACTGCATAGAAACAACCACTGTTGATTGCAGTGAAGAAATCTGATCCAGGTCAGCACCGATCATGATCAAACGTGGCTGGGTGATACAGGTATTAAAGATGGCCCAGTAAATTAATATTGGCAAGAAATGAAGTGAACAAACTTAGGCATCTTTAGTTAGGTTCGTGCAATTGCACTGCAGTTTCCTACAAAAGCATAAACATTTTCTTTACACGCTTGTCACCTTTTTTCAAGTTCTACATTGTCATTCGTGGTAAACATTTTTTACACATATTTATAAGAGTAGATCTCGCGCGTGAAGGAGGCTAAAAACTGCCCACCATTTTTGCCATCGATAAAGGCAAATGCCAATCCATAATAATATTCTTTTGACCAACGAACTATATTGTCGCAATGACACTTTACACAATGTTTTGTACGCCTTTTATGTCCTTACACACATTTTATAAACACATTATTTGTCTAACTGTAGAGAGACGTGTTCAGTGTACATATGAATGTGTACCATGATATCTATCCATCCTTCTATTTCCTACCCTTGGCAAGTTGTCCCTGTGAAGTCCAACGTTCCTGGGCTAGTCACGTTTATTCACCACGCATGACACTTTGCAAAAGAATGTGGTGCTCTTCTTTTTTTTTTTTTTACAAGTGTTGGACAAAACATTTTTTAAATGCAGATCAAGTTGTATGCTCACTGCACGTGAAGTACGTCATAACTTGCATCACGATTGCATGCGTAACATAGGATCTTCATGAGTACATAATACTACATGCGAAGCGCGATGCGTTGTTCTGGAGACGAATTCACAGCACACCCGACTCATGGAGAAGCTATTGACGTCTCATGCTATTAGACCGCGTCGTTTAACAATCACGTGAGCATCTACATATTTCTAACCACATCTCATCATTGTTGTTCATACATTAATACAGTCATTTTCAAATGGCTGTGTGAGTCAAACAACGAATGATAACTTGGGCACCAGGTGGTATGTGAGGAGAAATATATTTTGTAATCAATTTTCCCAATTTCTTATTTGCTTTGATGGTGAGGGCTTGTCCGAAATTATAATTTGTAAAAATTTACCGTGCACTTGATTCCCATCTTGCGTATGAAGATTCAACCATGCACTCTGGTCCGTGTACGAGTGGTAAATGAGTCGAGATTTTGCTAGAATGCCTGCTTTATATTATTCTGTCCCTTACTGTGCATGTTGTGAAGTTATTATTGGATGCTCTGCTAGCTATCGATTATACTGAATGATTACTGCAAGTGATTGCTGTGAATGTAAGCATCTCACTCTCACAAAGCTGCCTCCATACAGTGTTTTTCAGAATACGTATATGTACTTGTTGAAGCATCTCAACACATACATCGAGCAGCGTTCATACGTGCATCAGTTTTTCCTACTGTATTTATTGTCAGCAACATAGATTCAACATACACTAAGGAAACAAGCCATTCGACTCTAAGTTCATCGTTAACATTAAATTAAAGTAGAATGTTTGAGGCATCAAAGACTTTGTTTTCTTTTTGCATTAACATCATTTGAGCATAGCTGTTTCTGCCTGTGATTGCACCAATTGAAAATCGCATAGATTTTGCATAGTAATTGCTTGGAAGCAGATATGCATTCAGTTTCCCACACCTTTCAGCGGTTGTGTTCAGGGTAACAAAATGCCAATTTGTCACGTGAACATCGCATCACACTGTCTTGAACCTCCTGTGCTATGATAATAATAAAAATACTCGTCCTGATGAAATGACATACATCTCAAACAAGGACGAGTACGTTAGCAGGTTTTCAATAAATGCATGGATTTAATGCAAAGTTACCTTGCTGTACTTAAGACTAAATCATTCAATTAAACATGGAGGATAGGAACATCTAATTAAACACAGAAGACAGGAACATGCATTGCTGCTACAACCATGTCTAAAAAGTTTCTGACACTGTAAAGAAATGCTCTTCTTATTTGATGCTGTCATATTTAACTGCCGATCCACAAATGGTCTGTTTCCATGGCATCGCCCATGCTCTGTGCAAGCCACTTTTCATGTTTGGTGAAACATTTAGGACGTCGCATGCAGTGTTGAAGATTTCCTATTTTTTATGAGAGCATTCTTCTGGAAAAAGACACGCTAGATACAGTGAACGCTTTTAGGGATGTATCGTCCTTGAGACACATCAGCTATCTTCATTTGTCTGAGTGCCTTTCCTTGCTCTAAAACCTTATTCCCGGGGCAATCTAAAAACGCTTGCACCCTTGGAGGTGTGTTTTTTGTTACAACCGTACTTGTAGCACGGCTTGCAGCATACATCTTTTTTTTTTTTTTTGAGTTGTCTGCACTTGCGATCCTTCTGCCAAAAGTGGTCTCCCGCACTGGTGGCTTGCACATCATTTGTGAGCTAAAGTACTGGGTACATGGCTGCAAAGCAAGGACACATGGGCAAACACAAGTACACACCTCAAAGGGTGCAAGTATTTTCTGAGCGTACTTTCCCATCATGAGATGCTTACATGCAATCTTCATGTCGTGGCATTTTTCATGGGAAAATAGGTCGTGGAGCATTTTGAAAGAATCGAATGTGCCCTGGCCAGGTTACGATCATTGTTGCCTGATGAAATACTCCTAGAAGGGTGTATTTTCATCAAGCAACTACCCAAAAACTGTCGTTTGACAACCACCCTTCAAGATGCCTCGTTTACAAAAACACCTGAAGAGGTGTTTTTTTGTTTCGTGTGACAAAAATACACCCTGAATTACACTAGTGAGCTAAAAACCTCCAAATACACCCCAAAAGAAGTGATAAAACGATGCGTACCTCAAAAGTTGTAGCCGTTTCTAGTGTGCAGAGTTCGTGTTTATATTACCTGTGTTGTTTGTCCTCTCTTCTTATAGTACGCCGCTTTTGTTTAGTATGTTTCTTCCGAAAACCGCCCTGGCTTGACGTCGGGCAATGCGGGAATCTTTACGCGCCAGTATTGTAGGCCGTTTCGAAGTGCGGGGCTGTGGACAAATGGGGGTCAATGGCCAACTAAACCCATAGCTACCCGAGTAATGCACGTAGAAATGAGCAAAACTAAATGCAGAGATATTTATGCTCGCTACTAACAAAGGTGTATACTTCCTATTTAAACAAACAAACTGCTTGCTGCAATAAATCAATATTTGTTGAGAATGTACTCCAGAAATGGTGCCTAGACGTGCAATCTTGCCTCCATTTCTTATTCCACTACTGTCACATTTCTGGACTTCTTTTGCGTGTGGGTGTGTGTTTGTGTGTGCGTGCGTGCATGTGTGTGTGTGTGTGATGCCTTCTGTGGTGCTATTTTGTTTCACTGTAAACTCTGTTTACCATAAAATATGCATCAATGTTTTAAATAAGAAAGGACATCATAGAAAGTCATTGGCATTCGGGCAGGTGGAGCTGTTTTAAGAGAGATCGTTTTTTTTTGTTTTTTTTGTGTACATAAGCATAATCATTTCAAACTCCATGAACGACTGATATGTGGAAAGAATTTGTTCGCTGGAGAGGTTCATTGTAAGCGTTTATAAAACTGAGCACATTCATGTAACTATATCAAGGATGAATTATGGCGATCGAACACGCAATGTTTTTCATGACTTGCTTCCCTTCCTATGAAAATGAATATAAATTCATGCAAACTCGGAAGCTATTCGCAGTAACAACCTATAGGTGAATTTTGTGCTAATTTACCTTAATGGTCAAAGGCAGTCAGTAATGAACATGTAACCTGTAAAAGTCACAATAGCTTTGTACATTTTGAACACAAACATGGGAAGCATTGACTACATCGAATTAACAGTCTCACTTTGCTTCTATACTGCCATTTTTAATTGCTGATGGCTCTGAAGGCCTTCAGCAAATTCCATGTACTGCTTTCACGCTTTTTCCTGCCATTTTGTCATTGAAAGTGCTTTATTGCTATTATATATAGAGAGAGGCATAAATATAAGTACACCTCGTATATCTGTGGCTTTCTGTGCTTGTCTCATGTGTTTTCTTTGAAACTTCATCGCTTTGTGCTCATTCGTGGGCAGAATTTTTTTTTTGTATGTGATGTATGTGTGTGTACACATAAATGCCAGTAGTTCCTGTGACTGCTTTTGCATGTGTTGTGTAAATAGGTGAGCAGTCTTGGAGAAACTGTTTTCTAAATAAATATTGCTAGAAAAGTGACCTTTTTGTCTTGATTTCCTTCGACAGGACCTTTGTTAGTGGATCATGCTACCACGCTGGTTGAAGCTTGATGAGGGAGTGTTAGGTTCCTGAACAGTTTTTATGCGGGAAAGTTCACCTGCTAATAGCAGCACTATGGCGCACAGACTCATAAGTACAAAAAGCAGTTTACAGCAGCCACGTTAGTTAGTGAAGCACCCATGCAAATAACACCAAGTCACATTAGTAAATTAACACCATGTCTTAAAGCTTACACATTCTGTTTGTGATTGTACTGGGCACCAGTGTTCACTGCTGGAACACGTGCACTTTTTCAATACTCGCATCTACAGGCAGATCTGGGCTGGATACATACATTTAGGTAAAAGGTTATAAATAAGTGTCTGTCATTGTTCTAGATATCGCGCCACTTGCATGCCTCCTTAACTGAAAGCGTCAGCATTTACAGTAAGAAACTTGAAATTGCCATAGGGACGAATTCTACAAGAACCCTCGAGATGATGAAAAAGTTAGCGAAGAAGAGTTGTTACTCAAGTGCCACCTGCTGAAGATTCATGGGAAGTTTGAAAAGAAACCTGCGTGGGACAGTCACTGAAGATTTGAAGTTTAAACGGCCCATAAACCACCTCCCGTATTCTTTCAAACGTTCCAAGTCAACACGCGCATCATGTGCAGAATGCCGTCACGACCAACAATGCTTTACTCACTTTAGTTATGCTTAGGACATACAGTCGCCAATAATTTTTAAAAATTGCACGAACCTCAAACATTGCACCTCTTTCGAAATGGTGCCACCATGACCGGTATTCAGTCCTGCGACCTTAGTGTCAGCAGTCGAGCTCCATAACTATTAGATCGGCGTGGCAGGTGTAAAACGCTCCCTTCAGCAAATACCAGCTGGTGCCCCTACTAATGTAGCGGTCGCACAGGCCATATGGGGGAGTCTGAGGCATCATTCTTAGCATAATTTCCACTCCAGCAATCTACCTGGAGGAGATCAATGACTTCAAAATTTACGGAATATATTCAGACGGCACTGTCGTTGAGGCACATGTTCAGACAAACGGTTGAGAGAAAATTAAAGGTTTATTACATTTTCTGCGAGAGTAAATCGGTGAGTGGGATTCTTAGTCCAGGACCCCATTGGCATGGGCCACTGTTCTAGCACACTTCATGACAACCTCTTGGGGTCTTCGGATCCAAGCTGCAAAGAGCTGTCTCCCACCCTTCCATGTTGGCTTGTGTCCTGGGTCGCAAAGAGGGAGCGTTGAGACGTGGCCACTTACAGCAATGCCATTTCGCGGCCTTTCGTTCCCACTCCTGTTTTTCAGAAGAAAGGGCAGAAGTTGGAACTGCGTCGTAAGTTTTGGATTGGTGTTTTTAATTTTCTCACCTCAAATATCCTTAGAAAAATCGATGATGCCCCTCTAGAAGGGCAGAATTATCAACGATGCCTACGATGAACTACGATGCCGAGTTTCCTCACTGAATTTTTACCTGCAAAGGTCTGGTTGGTGCTGTCACCCCCATGTCTCCACTACAACGAGAATGAATCTATGCACCATTCCCTTGTCATGCATATTATTTACAAATCAATGAAAAAGATTGTAAGAAAAACCTCTGCATAGGATAGCTATAAATTTATCCCTTCTGGTGGTACTTTCATTGGAAGCAACTGAAAAGGGCTTTTACCGCATGTAAGTTCGTGGAGCCGCTTGCGGTTTCCTGAGAAAAACAAAACGAATAGAATGTCAAGCTTAGGCATTAATTAGCTTTTTTTCAACTCTACTAGGAGAAAGGAATAACTCTACTCAAAGTCCGGCGAGTTGGTGGGTCGGGCCAATGGCCTCGCCTAGGTTACGGCCAGAAGTCTTTGTATCCTGGAGGCATCCTTAGCCCGCTGGACGGCCCACATCTGATCTTCGAGAGCTAGATTGCTTAGCGGATTTCCCTATACATTTTGTTTTACTGGGGTAGCATTTATATAGACACTATCGGCTGGATTTCGCCACCGGCGTCGATGTCATGCACCCTATATGTGTACGTACTTATATATATAAAAACGCAAGAACAAATTGGCCCCGTATATATGCATGTTACACTGTAAATGTCGCCGAAAGATGATAGTTTTGCGTCTGGAAAGTATGAACAAAACGTTTATTTGATGTTTCGCGCGAGAAAATTGGTGAATGATTTTCCGGGGGCGCTGCATTAGAGTGCCTCGAGCGTGCAGAGGAGGCGAACGAGTGCATCTAGTCACGTCACACGTGAGACATGAGTGCCTGTCTGGCAGTTATCTTGGAAAACGAAGCGCGAGCGCCCTGCCCGCCCGTCTCGGAGGTGATAGGTGTAAAATGCAAGGTGACGGGTAGGTGCCAGCACGGTGTCGTCTTAGCATAGCGTTGGAGACACTGGCCTTTTCGTGCAAGCTTTGCCTGGTTAGCACAACGTGATAAACGATACGGTCCTTACAACTACTTATGTGTGCCTTTTCTATAGTAAGAGACACACATGCAGAGTATTGACGTGTTGTTATGGTGCTTCAGATATGCGCAATAATCGCTTTTTAATTGACAATCGCACAAGTATGAACGCTGAACCTTGAGCAATATTGGTGGGCGCTGTGGAAGGGGTCGGCCGTTTGGAGTATCGTTTGGCCACTTATGTGCAGTTTAAGGTACCATTGAGGGCGGATAAACAGACAAATGTACAGACAGACAGACCAAAACTTTTGCGTCGAAGGTTCCTAAAGGACAGTCGTCTTTAAAAATCCCAGAAAAAAAGACTCCGGCGCGCGAAATCTGTCGAGAAACCTTCGCCTCGTGAATGCGAAGCATTAACCACTGAGCCACCGAGAGGTACCTCCTTCAACGTTCAGACGGCAAACTATTCATATCTACCACTTACCGCTGTTGGTGGGCGTACCGCGGGAGAACTATTTCGTGTTTTCAGCATTATCAGCAAAATGGCGCAGTGAGGCTGCGGCGACTTTCATCTCTCACGCGTTCTTTGGCCCGTGTAGAGAATTAGGGGGTGTTGCTCGATTCCGCGCTCTTATCTTGCAGTGAGGAGAATCGTACGTCCTGGCTGGCCTTTGAGTTTCGTCGGAACGATTGTGTTGTTACCGGGCGCACGAAGGTTACTGCAATCGTTGCACAGCCTCCGTTTGCGAAAAGGGTGTGCTTTTCAGACACAGCGAAGTCACAACTGAGACGCTTATTCCCGTTAACCTGTGCCTGTGACTACGTTTCGTGCGTCCTTTGTGCGTGAGAAACGCGGGGAATGTTTCGATCTTCTTGCTATTCTGCGCGTGACCTTCCGACTGTTGCTATCGCGTTCATTGCTTCGGCCTTTTTTCTTTCTTTTCATTATTTAATAAACTTTTAATCCTTCTTTTACTAATGAATGATTTTTAAACCTATATTTATAAACATATTTGGCTCTTATAGCAATCTTATTGCCAAAATAAGGTACCATCTGTTTCGTGGCCGACCCCCCTCGGATAGTGGCGCCAGGACTCTAAGGAGGAACCAACCAACCGCCTCACGGCCCAACCCACACGTCGTTTGAGGCGCCCATAATCCGGAAAAGAAGAAAAGGAGAATGGTGACGCTACTGCGCGCGAGGGCACGTGCCACGAGCATAACGTGGCTTCGCGAAGCAGAACGCAAGCCCGCGTTCTGTTGGAGTTGGCGAGCGTCAGAAGAGGAAGTCGTGTTCAGAAGAGAGACCGTTAACGCTCCCCGTTCGGGATCTGGTGATGCAGTTTCAGGAAGACGAGTCCCTGGGCACGCAGTCGCAAGAGACCAAGGAAGACACCTGCACCATGACTTTTACTTCTTCAGCTCAGCGCGGCTTCGAAACCGACGAAGAGAAGCAGCATTGCTCAGGCGTGGAACGGCCGATGAGAGCCACAACAGAGGAACAAGCAAGCAAGCAAGCAAACGCCATCCGCTGCTGCTCGAGTTACGACCACGACAGCGTTCCCTGGTACGACTCCGTCGACTACATCGACGCCGCCAGCGACTTCTGGAGTATCAACTATGCACTAGAAACGACACGTCTGAGGTTCGATGCTTTCGTAACCGAATGCGCCGAAGAAAAACGCCGCAGAGCTCTGCGAGGGCCACTTGATGTTGCCCTTCGGAAATGGCTGGCCCTATCCGACGATGCTTTCCTTTCTACGGACCTGTCTCGCGACCACGTGGACTCTTCAGGATTGTAGATGGCAAGCGGGTGCTCGCTCGGCATCGTTCCATCACCTCGTCGCGGCTGCCAACGCGCTCATTACCGGCCCTACATGCAGCGAGACTCCGAGACTCATGGTGTGGCACCGAAGATGCCCGAGCTCAGAGGCCACGCTATGCAGGAGTCCAGCTGATCCACCCGAAATCGACGCCGACGCGCTGTCGGTGTCGGTAATAGCATTGTCGCGTAACGGGCATCCATCGGCGCGCGGATGACGTTGGCTCTCACCCGGCGCACGAGACGGGAGTGTCGTCGTCGTCGTCGTCGTCGTCCGAACACGGTGAGCAAGATCGGCACACCCACGGTTCGCTTTGTTGCAGCAATGACGACGGTACGATGATGATGGACGACTTCCGGAGTCTTGTTTGCCTCGCACTCAACAGCGGAGCTGCTTTGCCTCGCACCTCTAAGAAGCTTCCACGTGCCGTCGTGTATGTCCTGTTCGCGTCGGTGGTGACACCCGTGAAAGTGTGAAACTAGTGATGCATCGCAGCGGGACATGGGCGTGCACAGAGTGCGAAGTGGCCGGCGACAGAAATCCAGTGCCAAGGAGAACAAGTCGTTCAAGGCCGGAAAGGCAGCTAGAGTTCTCCGCACAGATAATTGTTTTTTTGTTACATTATCTTGCTTTAGTATCTTTGTTTTGGTTGCATATTTTATGAAGTTTGTTATGTTGAATAAATATTCGAATCGAAAACAACTTTTAGTCGTCACTGTTTACGACACGGAGTTTGGAGCCTACTGTTGAGGAAAGGACGAGCCGCCGTGTCCACGGCGAAGCCCACCCGTCAACCTCTTCTTTATTCCGAACACCGGTCTAATCCCCTAATGATGATAGGGACTATCTTCTTCGTTCACACAATATTTACATCCTCCGCGCCCCCGCAATAACAATTGTTGATGAAGAACACTAACACACACAAAGTTGAAAACACACGCTGTTAAAGAGTACTTGTATATGTCCAGGGCAGTCCATGTGGGAAAATCCGTGATATCAAATCGCGTCTGCTTTTCCAGCGGTGCTTTCGGCACTTGTTCCACACTCGTGCTTCTGAACGCGTTGACCTCGTTGAACCTGCTGCTTGTCGCTGAGCAAGCTTCCTTGGCATGAAAATTCGCAGATAAGACTCTTCCAAGAAGATCATCTTGTGGCTATACTTGATGAGCCTTTTCCTTTGCTTTCTGTTCGTTGCTACATTTACCTCATGACCCTTCTACTTCCGCCTTCGTCTGGTCTCTCTCATTCGCCGCTGTTGCGCTGTGTCCCCATTTACCAACTATGCGGAAATTAGATGTTCGATGCACACCCTCTTCAATATTGACTTCTGTAGCCTTGTCGAAGAACCTAAGCTTTCAGCAGCGCAAGGGGCTGGCCATTGTGTCGTCGTGGCCTTTTGTTTCTTCTGTTTCTTGTCGCTTTGAGAATCGACCTTGACTTTCCTCGATCTGGCACTTGTACGCAGGGCGATGAGGGCTTTACAACGTATAAATCTGCCAGCCTTAGCTTCGACGTATCTTCCACATCTAGCGGGTGGCCCTTTGGGTCTAAAAAGTCTTCCTCCTTTTCAATTGTGGGAATGCATTCCACCTTGTAGATGTCTTGACAACCGGTTTATGGGTATGGTACGTAGGCGACAGCTCTGCAGGCGTGGGCCGGATCCTTGTAAGTAGCAGTTGTTCTGCGTAGGCTCCTTTGATGGTCGTTACTTCGTTGAAGGTCCTGATCGATTGGCTTCCACCACGCTCAACAGTATGTTCTGAGGCTGACTCGAGTGGCATCAATGCTACAAGATTGCTGTCCAATAGGTCTTGGCTGGATGGTGGTGACGCAGACGCAGAAAGTGCCTTTCTTTCTGTTTTCATTTTAATCTGTAGTCTTGTTGTCTCCAAACGAGCCTGTCGTAGCTTTAATGCGTCGGTGATTTTATATTCGGTTCTGACTTTCGCTAGAATTATCTGACGCTCGTAAACTTCCGCCTCCTCCATATCGGCTTCCAGATCATTGATGTCAACTGCATCCTCAATTTCCTGGTCGATTCTTCTGAGTTCCTCATATTGCTCAATCAAAACTCGGTGAATACGTCGTAACTCACAGATTGGTGGGCAATCCGATTGCCGAAGACGTTCGACGTCCGCGATGACCTGCGTGACGGCCTTGCGTGTATGACTCCGCCTTTCGTAGAGGGCCTCCATGATTCGGTCCAGTGTCGGAAACGTGAGAAGTCACTGGCCGGCCGTGTCACGAGGCGAAGTCGCAGTCGTCATGGCATCCATCGCAGAAGGTTCGCACACGAATATCTCTCACTTGTCGGACTGTCATTCTTCGTGATCTTGTGCATATTGGACCATCGTCGTGAATGGTGAGTCGGTACTGAGCTGGAGAAGACGTGAGGGCTCCCATCTCGTGGGCCTCCAGACGGTGCTTGCACTAACGGGACTGCACTGCAAATTTGTACTTCGTTCACCTATGGTCTGCCTTGCCTTGTGAATATCAGGCCGTCGTCGTGAAAGGCGAGTAAGCACGGAGCCAAAGTAGACGTGAGGGCTCCCGTCTCGCGAACCTCCAGACGATGCCTGTACTAACGTCAGTCCATTAGTGCTCCTAGTGGTCTCAGTTGCAACCGGAGTCGCGCTCCCAGGTCTCGGCGGTGGTTAGGCCTCGCACATCAGCTTTAGCCCCGGCGGCTTCACAGAAGTCCTCGAGGCTACGACTGCGGTCAAAATTCTTCAAGTCCGCTCCGTCTCACTTCCAAAGGTCCTTCCTCCCAAGTTTCACGGCACCAAAATCTTGAGGAAAGGACGAGCCGCCGTGCCCATGGCGAAGCCCACCCGTCAACCTCTTCTTTATTCCGAACACCGGTCTAATCCCCTAATGATGATAGTGACTATCTTAGTTGTTCACACAATATTTACACCTACTATACCACACCCCCTAATCTCGGAACCCTACCAAATGGGTGAGATCTGTTCCCGTTGAAGAGAACGATTGAAGTGTTAAACGTATCAGTTTACAAAAGTTTGATGACCCGAATCTAACGAAAAAAAAATTCTAGTTATCTTGCCAGCAGGCTTTGACTGAGGTGGTCTGTGATGATATTTAGGCTCAAATAACTTGTTAATACATAGAAGTGTTGCCATTTGGGTTGTTTTAATGGTGAAGTGAAACTGGCGTCTAGACCTATCTTTCTGTATGCTTCGTTGCACCTTCATTTCATTATGACCCCAAAAATAGAGGAGACAAGAAATATTTTTGCGAGCTTGACTGCTGTCGTGAAGAATTTTAATCCAGCTGAAGATAAAACTGGTCACTATTGAGTTACATAGCCACTAGATCACCGTGGCAGAATGAAAACGTTCCCTTCGAAGAACGTTCGTGGCGGCTAGTGGGTTGTCTGAACTGTTATTCGTAAAATAATTCCCACTCAAGTAATTTCTTTGGACACCACCCCCCTCCAAAAAAAAATAAAAGAGGTTGAAGACTTGAAATTTTACGCAGTTTCCGTAAATAATCAAAAGGCAGGTGTAGGCATTGCCTCTGATTCGCTTGACTGGTCCTTTTCAGTGAGACTGCCTGATTTTACTCCAGTTTTTAAAGCGGAGCTCGTGGCAATTATTTTAGCTCTTCGAAAACTTCCATCAAATCAAAACAACGCAGTCATAATGACGGATTCTCTTTCAGTTTGTGCAGCTCTGACAGCTTCAGAGAACTCTCGAATTCTAAGCACATTCAAAACATTAGTACCCCCGCAGTTGAGACTCCTGAGGTTACTATGGGTTCCGGGACACTGTGGATTAAGATTAAATGAATTGGCCGATTCCTTAGCAAGAGCCGCACTTGATGGGCCAGTTTTGTCCATACTGCCAGATGTTGAATATATCACGGCAATAAGATATCGAAAATCAGCAATCTCCACTGATACGATAGAAAAAGTAACTACACGGAGAGATTATAACCACCTCATGTTTCCATGGCAACCCCACTGGAGCCAGTCCAGAAAGCTCGAAGTCTTAATTACTAAATTTCTATGTCGTAGTCTCCCCCCATTAACCTGTATCTACACAGAGCTGGTCAGACAACATCACCCCTCTGCGCATTCGGCGGAGAAATGAAATCACTAGATCATATTTTTTGTATTGTCGCCGCTATGATATTCTTCGAAAAAGGTTACTAGTTATGCCATTTCTGAAAATAGGCATTAGATTAACGGCGGAAACGGCGCTAAGCTTTGGTGCCTCAGTTTTGGGACATTGCCACAGGGATGCTTTCAATGCCGTTTGCAATTATATTAAGGCAACCAAGCGTATACCATTGCGATCTTCAATAAAAAAATGATTTATTACTCCCCAGGGCAGAGTGAAGTAAACGCAGCTGAGTGGTAATCATAACACCTCAAATCTCAAAATTGCTCAACTTGATTTTTTTTTCGTTTGCTCTTTTCATGTTTTTTTACATTAGTCTTATTATAATACCAATTCATTACACATAGTTAAAATGATCACAAAAAAACTGCACTACACTTTCTTGGCCAATCCCCCTGAGTGGGTATGAGCCATCATCCCAGGGAAACAAAACAAAACAATTACGCAGTTCGTTCAGACAGCGCTATTATTGAGATACGATCGATACCAAGAACTGAGACATGATAGAGTGCACTCTAGACGTTACCACATACGAGAATCTCATTTCAGGGCCACGCATCGTCATTGTTTGTCTTTGTTCGCGCAGAGCGAGCGAAGATGTCTGCGTAGGTTAGGTGAAACGCTGTGGAGGCCAGCCAGACTTCTTGAAATGAATGCGTTCGCAATAAGCCACAGCACGATTTTTTTTTCATCTGAGACATGACTTCTTTTCCTCTTGGTGCTAAGTAATAAATGAAGGTGCTTGGTGTGTCGGAGATAAATACGCTCCGTTGTACGGCTGTCTATAATTAGAAAATAATCAGATAGCGGCCCGCACTGCTGTCGCCGGCACTTCTTGGGATCACTAAAGTTCTTCGTGCCATACTTAACGTATCTTCGGATTTCTTGATGTTTTATGTGAAGGCTTTCGCGACGCTGTGCGTTTGTGCTCGTCTCGCACGGCTGTTTACAACGATGAAAGCCAAGAACGAGGCGCGCGTAATCACACATATTGCTGACCAAACTACTGGCACAGCGTTGCGGACCAAGGAGAGTGTTTTTTTTTAAACAAGATATCTGGAGTGCAGATTATTGCCCAGGAATAAAGCCGTGCCTGTGCTAATATGGCGGCTGTGGCTGCCATCTTACTAGGGGCATGATAAACTATCAACGTTCAGCGATTTAAAATGAAACATTTCCCTCGAACGCCCAATGAGTTTAATGTAGAAACTTTTTCGGGTCACTAAGTGCTGCAAGTGTGTCTTATAGTGTTACTAGTTTTTCTTAGTAAGCCTCTGATTGGAGGCAAAGTTCATTGGACATTCAGTCACCTATACTTGTTTCTGCGTGTTATTTCGTCGGGAGCTATCTTTTATGTATGATACCATTGCGTTTGAACTAACATATCGAAGCCACTTGATCTCTAAGTGGGCACTACCCGAAAACAGCATGTTTCTGACAACTTTGCAGGGCAACTTTTGCAACTTTGGAGGACATAACTTTTGCTGGCAAGGCATTGCGGGAGCTTCCATTCAGAATTTTTTCACACTTCCTTTGTTCCACCTGATATAGAAAACAGAGTATGTATAATAGTGGAGCTCATCTACTAAGAACTCCCTGTATATAGCAGCATAATATACAGCACATTGGACAGCCTGCCAGCCATTTCCAATCGCAGGCTGCATAGCAAAGCTGTTACGGACGCACAACAAAATATGGTAAATAGATATTTAATACCACTAATCTCCAGCATCGTGTTTGGCCCACCCATAGTGAGGAGAAAACAAAGAAGATGTTAACGCTCGTGACGCTATTGCACGTGAGGGCGTTCAGCACGAGCAGAACGTGACTTCACAAAGCCGTGGCAAGCCCACGTCGTTCTGTCCGCCATTCGAGTCGGCGGGCACCGAAAGAGAGACCGTCTGGGTCCATCTTCAGGATCCGGTGATGAAGCTTCAGCAAGACGAGTCCCTGGGAAAGCCGTTGGAAGACGCCTGCTTTATGACTTTTTCTGCTTCGGTACAGCGCTTCTCCGAAACCGACGAAGAGGATAAGCGCTGTTCAGGCACCGAACGGCCGTTTGACACATGCCCTCTCGCCGCCAAAACGTTGAGGAACCAACCAATCAGCCAAACGTTCAACACTATCCGTGGTGGTTCGAACTCCGTGATCTGCTGCGGCGTCGCTGGTGACTTATGGAGCATTAACCATGCACTTGAAACGCTAGGTCGGTGTCGCAACGCTTTTGTAACCGAAGACACCGAAGAAGAACGTTGCAGAGCTCTGCGATGGCACTTCATGCTGTCCTTCGGGGCAGGCCGGCCTATCGGACGTCGCTTTCCTTTCCATGGAGCATACACTCGACCACGGAGACTCTTCGTAATTGTAGAAGGCAAGCTAGTGTTAGCTCGGCGTCGTTCGATCCCCTGTCGCGGCTGCCAACGCACCCATTGCCATTCCTACATTCAGCGAGACTCCGAGACTCCTGGTGGGGCATCGAAAGTCAGCGATCGCAGAAGGTCACGCTACCCAGGAATCGAGCTCGCTGTCCCGCCATCGACGTTGTCCTGCGTCGATAATGTCGTAGCATTGGTGCGACACGGGCGTCGATCGGCACGTAAATCGCCTCGGCCGGGACCTGCGCATGAGACGGGGGAGTCGTCGTCGTCGCCGTCGTCGTCCGAACGCTGGAAGCAAGAGAGGGACACTGGTGGTTCTCTTCTCTGCTGCGATGAAGACGAGACGACGATGACGAGCAACTTCCGGGGTCTTGCTCGCCTTGCGTTGAACAGTGGAGCTGCTGTGCTTCGCGACCTCTAAGCTCCTTTGTGCAGTCGGCCATGTTCAGTTGGCGTCGGCAGTGATTGCCTTGGATTTCCGAGGCCAGCAATGCATCTCAGTGGGTCCAAGGCATGCCCAGAGTGCTAAGCAGCGGGCTTCATAAGTCCGGTACCAAGAAGCACAAGTCGACCAAGGCTGGGACTCTGGGTGGGGTTCTTCGCGGAGATTATTCTCTTTATTTTGTTGATATTTTACTTTAGTATTCGTTTCCTTGGCTTCGTATTTTCTGAAGTGTGTTAAGTCTAATAAATGTGCGAATCCAAAACTCGTCGTCTTCGCAGTTTGCGGCATGAAGTTTCGCGAGTACTATACCGCAATATCAAGCTGTGAAACCTTTATGTTCAAGATCTGTATCGAGTGTGACAAAACCTTTGAGTTTAGGAGCTAGATGGGGAGGGCCCCATCTCCAAGGCTGCACTTGCTTGTGCCGTCAGCTGAAAGGGGTCTCACGAGATATGGTATAAGTGGCGAGTCGCGGCACCACACTTTGTGCAATCTAAAAAAAAATGGATAGACACCCTTTAAACCTACAGATGTGTACGTTGCCTTGCCCTTCAAGGGGTCCGGTAACACTTCTTTACGAATCCATCCCCACAGAAAAATTTTTAGAAGCCGTCGTGTACGATTGAATTTACAGACATTTGTCATACGCCGCAATTGCATCTTCTCGTCCCAACAAAACCACTGGAAGCGGAGCAGAGATGGATGGTGCGGACAAAGAAAATTTGCTGATATATGCCAAGCACGAATAAGAAATGTTGATACGTCACTTTGAAAACAGCACAACGTTACGAGGTGGAGGTAAATGATGCGGTACGTGACTTCCGTGTCATGATTATCATATTTGGATGTGTCGTTCACCTTCGTCATTATCACGTCATGGGATACCAAATTTAGTGTGTGGAGCTAGCGAAATGGTCGCGAGCACACTATGAGCGAGGTATGTTGTCATGTTCTTACATGGCACGCGTGTCAGAATTATTATGTTTGCATCAATCATATATTTCGTCATCCATTGACGTCACGTAATACCAAATTAATATATGTGGAGCTTGCAAAACGGCCGAGAGCGCATCATGAAGGACCCAATACACTCCGATGTAGCGTTGATGCGCGCGCACGCTGGGCACAGCGACGCTACGTTAGCAAAACGCGAGCGTTCTATAGTCAAATTCTAGGCACGACCAGCGTCCGTCGGCGAGGCCCGACGGCAACCGGCGCGTAATGCGATGCGTTATCCAAACAACACTGCGTCTCCCTCTTTTCGTGACGGAGGGACGCCGGACGCGCTGAAACGCGCATGCGTCAAAGCAACTCAGTGCGGTGCGCGCCTGCTAGTATATGGCAGGACCGGCGCCTGTCGTGGCAACGCCGCCGCGACGCAACGAAATGAACGCCAGCGAGCACGCGCACTGTGTCACGTCGAAATGTATGGGCGCGTTGACTGTGGCTTGTAGTCATGTTCTCACATGACACCCATCTTATGATTTTCTTGTTGCACCAGTAACATGCCTTCGCCATCAATTGGCGTCACGTAATACCAAATTTGGCATATGTGAAGCTAGCGAAATGGCCGCGAGCGCATCATCAGTGTGGCATGTAGTCATGTTGTTACATGACACGCATGTCGAGATTATCATGTTTGGGTGTGTCATTTACCTATGTCGTTCGTTCGCGTCACGTAATACCGAGTTTGGTACATGTTAAGCTAGCGAAATGGCCGCGAGCGCATCATGAGCGTAGCATGTAGTCATGTCGTTACATGACACGCATCTCATGTTATCATGTTTGCACCAGTATGATACCTTCGTCATCCATTCAGGTCCCGTAATACCAAATTTGATACAAATGAAGCTAGTAATATGGATGCCAGAACATCAGGGGCGTGGCATGTATAGTCATGTTGCTACATGACACACATCTGATTATCATCATGTTTGCACCAGTCACATACCATTGTCATTCATATACGTATAATGTAATACTAAATTTAGTATATGCGACGCTAGCGAAATGGCAGCGAGCGCATCACGAGCGTGGAATGTAGTGACGTTGTTAAATGAAACGCATGTCATGATTTTCATGTTGTGGTTTGTCGCTGGTGTTTGCCATGCAATCATGCCATATCATACCAGTTCTGCAATATGCCATGTGAACGAATTCACCGCAAGTGCTGCAGGACCATTAAATGTAAATCATGACATTCATAACATACATGTCATGATTTTCATGTTATGATTAGTCAAATATGTTCTTCATACAGTCATGTTATGTCATACCAAGTTTGGTATCGATACCATTATCGAAACGGCCAGGAGTACTAAAATTTGTTGGCGGCCAGATAGATAGATAGATAGATAGATAGATAGATAGATAGATAGATAGATAGATAGATAGATAGATAGATAGATAGCATGGATGCATGGATGGATGGATGGATGGATGGATGGATGGATGGATGGATGGATGGATGGATGGATGGATGGATGGATAGATAGATAGATAGATAGATAGATAGATAGATAGATAGATAGATAGATAGATAGATAGATAGATAGATAGATAGATAGATACGATCAAAGTCGCTGAAGTTCGGTAAGAAATGCTTCGCATTTAAAATACAACACGCTAGCCTCGTGACCTTGAGCACTTTAACAGCGAGAGCTGTCATGAGATCACAACTCAGTTTACACGCGGCGCCGTTGTCATCCGTCGTCGCCGCCGCTGTCCCTAACCACTTTGCTCGATAGAGAGAGAAAAAACAACATTTATTAAGAGTCCGGCGATGATAAATCGGTGCGGGCTTGAACCCCGGCCTAGGCATCGGCCGCGAGCCCTTGGGCTCGGGTGGCTTCCTCGGCTCGCTGGGCGGCCCATACTATGCGGAGCTGAGCAGAGCCACCTCCCAGCGCGCCCTGCAGTTCGAGACTGCCTCCATGTTTGTAGTGCTGACTGCGTCATTGAGACTCGAGCACTCCATAACATATGCCCCAGGGTTGCCCGGGAATCGCATGCTTTGCATTTATCGGTCGAATACAGGTCAGGGTAACAAAGGCGAAAGATAACTGGATTTGGAAAAGTGTCTGTTTGGAGTTGTCTCCATGCAACTGACTGCTTCTTAGTTAATTTGCTATGTTACTTTGCTCGAAATAAAAAAAAACTGGTACCAAAAGCGCAGTGGGGCTCGAACCGGGGTCGTCTGAGTACCAGCCCTGTGTTCTATCTCTGAGCCACACCGGTGCTTGGGACTTGTTTGCAGCGGGGTTTGCAATTTAGGTGGCGATACGCACAAAGCCTGATTAAACGCTATCGCTTTCTGTTTTTATAATAATATATTTGGGGTTTAACGACCCAAAACCACGATGTGATTGTTAAAAACGCGTAGTGAAGAGTTCCGAAAATTGGTACCACCAAGTTTACGGGCGTCAAAACTTTTCGCCGCAATCGAAACGACTTCTATTCTCGAAGGTGCAGCTCAAGACTCCTCCAAGTTTTTTTCTATAACGTACAAAACGTTTTACCCTTTCAAAATGTACAACGCAGCCCACTTTCTGAAAATAAAGGCTTCGTCGTCGATCGTCCGTCGTGCATCACGTGGAAAAGAAGATGAGGAAGCAACGACCTCGTGCAACGCGCACCGAGAACGGCGAAGAAGAATCGTGGCAGCCTGCGTAAGGTCGATCTCTCCAAGTAGGCCTTCGTGGTACGGCAGCGTTCTGTCCTCAAGCACTTCCGACCTCTGGAACGTGTCCGGTGCTCCGTAGGTCATCGGGACTGCGAAGGCGCCGCAGCTTGGTACAACGAGAGCGTTTACGGCGGAGGTACGTATGAGGTATAGCCGTGGACCTTGTATCTGTGCGACGCGTCTATCGCGAGCGCTACGCCGATACTTACGTTTGATCATTCCCAGGATTTAGGGACGTGTACTAGGCGTCATCTCTCAGCGGCAGCAACGGTGTCCTGGAATTACTGAATGGTAAATAAGCGAAAAAACTTGTATGTTTTCATATAATTAAGATAATTATTGAAAACGACTACGAGATATATAATGGCAGAGACCTAGTGCGACAATCTGTCGAAACTTCAGTATCGTATTACATGATGTCTGGCTTCCCGACACAATTGGACACCGCCCTTTAGAAATACATGGGGCCCATTTGAAAAACGATCAAACACCCTGGGAAGCCGCGCGGTTTGTAGTGCGACACTGTAACTTGACAAAATGTCTTATTAGGTCTGCCGTGCAGAACAAGGGAGGCGTTTTCGATAACTGTCTTTTCCCGTCAGGTATAGGTATTTTTACCTATTTTCCATTTAGCTACGGCATTCCGCCACTCTCGCCGAGAAGAGATGGCGCTTCGTTGTCCCGAAATTCTGATCATGACTGAGCAAAGTTTCTGCCTAAGCCATCCGACCCCGCCCCACGGGTCTTTCCCGCGGTGTAGTAGCTACCCTTCAGGCATGATCATCGGCTACGTTCGCACGCTTTCACTCGCACATTTAACAAACGACGCGCGGGTAGAAGTTAACGATTTGTACTTTACAAGGGACCCAACGGCACCGCCGACGGCGACGGCTGAACGCATCGGGGCTGTTCACATAATTGCGATTTCCATAAAACAGTTAAGCATTCGGCGCCTATTTCTGATCTTGAAGGGACCCAGCAGCACTTTCCGAGTTGTTATGAAATTGTCTTGCTATTAGCGCATGACGCTTCACAAATCGCATGCCGTAAAGGTTTTGAGAATGCCTCGAATACTGGATAAGTTTCGAGAAGTAGTCGCACGCTTTGAGCGCTCTCTCCTTTCGCGCCAGCTAGTTCGCTGGAAGCTGCGCAAGAAGGAGATGTCAATGGAGTCGGGTGACTTGTGTGGGACAAAAAAAAAGGTTTAAGAATAGACTATTATTATTTATTAATTCGGACGGAGCAACATAAAAACCCTACAAGCACAAGCCATTTACAATAGTTGTAAGTTCAGCGCTTGTCCTGTGTGGTTGCTTGTCCTGTGCGCTTGTCCTGTGTGTCTTCGTGTGGCTTTCCGCTGACTTCATTTTCCTATGTCTCAGAGTATAGCGCCAGGCCCGCAGGAGGCACGACGAGCTATGTTCAGTATCGAGTATTGCCGGGGGACTCAATGTTTCAAGGGTCACATGAACATTTTCTTTCGCGAACGCAGGCGCAAACAGGTCGGGTTGATGCCTTCCTCCAAGAAGCAGAGCGGCAAGAAAGTCGACTGGAAGCAGGCGAGTCGAAAGGGGTGCAGCGTCCGCCTGTTGCTGGGCTACGCGGCACCCCTACTCCTTACGCCGGCGGCTGTCGTCAACAGCGACGTGAAGTACACACCACGCACGTGTTCCACGTCGATTTGGCCCTCAGCTGAGTGCAGAGCTGTGAACGAGCCGCAGTGATTGGCGCGTACGAAGTGCTCTCTGGTATGTCAAAGCCAATGTACCTATTGGCGTCAGACGAGACTAAGGCACGTTGACTTTGAAGGCATGTTTAAGCTGCTCGACGTCAAATCGTTAGAAATATTGTAAACGCGCACACAAGAAGCAAATACTTTCAATGGTATCTCTTTCTAGAAGGTAGAAGATTCATAAAACGTAAAAAGTTGCAATCGCATTGATAATCTTAGTATACGAAAATTGTTGGAAGAAAACGCTGAAAGACGTTTTCCTTGCGAGTTCGATTATAGCACTGACCCCCGGCTATCCGCGTTGCAACATACTTAAGAGTGACGTCGTGTAACAGTTTTTATCACGCGCTCATATACGCTTGGACAGCAGTGCGGAAGTTCTCGATCACGTGTTATTCTTGCTTGTTTGGTTCCCTACAGATGCTGTGGTGCCTATCGCTGTGTCTGCTCATAGTCACTTGGACCCTGCTTGGCACCGTGCCGGTGCCGCTCGCCTGGCTGCTTCCCTTCTTCGTCCTTCCCCTGGCGGGCGTCACCTCCATCTCGGACCTCTCCCACATGTTCATGGAGGTGAGTTGCGTTACGTGGCTAGGACGTGACCTCTTCGTGTAGATGCATCGAGAAGGCATCGTATTGTTAGCCGTACAGCCGAACCGAGACATATTTGAGAGGCTGCCACGCAATGAGGGATCGGTGAGAGGAGGGCAGTAGGAGAGAGAGAGAGAGTTAGCCATGGCGGAAAAGAGCCCAGGACAAACTGTCCAGGCTATTGTGTGAAAACGCTGCTATCGAGATTAGTGAGAGCCTAATAAGGAGCTACATAAGTTGAGTGGTAAACGGATAGTAAACGGAAGAGCGAGTGAGGAGTGATGTAAGGTTTGCGAAAGCGAAACGGAGGAGGGGAGGGCGTAAAGAGCATCAGAACCGGAAGTGGGGGTGAGGAGGACGAAAATGATGGCGGCCGCCGCCAACTCTGCTGTTCCCCCCGCAGTGCGTAGATGTCCCATTTTTTCGTTCTCTCGTACAAATTACCAGGACAGCCTGTTGATCCTGCTGCTCGGCATGAACGTTCTGGTGGCCGTGGGCGAGGAGACGGCGCTGTGCTCGCGAGTGGCGCTGTACGTGATCGAGGCGTTCGGTCTGCGCCTGCGCGGCATCCTGCTGGGCATCACGGGCGTCACCTTCCTGTCGGCGCAGCTGCTGATGGGCGGTTCCGCCACGCTACTCATGTGCGCCGTCGTCGAGGCCACCATGTTCGAGCTGCAGCACGACATCATCGCGGCAACCATCGCCCACGGCAAGCGAAGAAACGTACGTTGCGCGTTGGTAACGTAACAGGGCGGAGATATGTGCGTATGCCATGGACGATGGAACCCTCGTTTACACCCCGTATGGCGTTCCCACGACCATATGGTTGTTTTGGCTCGTGAAACTCCGGTGGTTATTATATTCTTTAGAGATACGGCAGTATTGAAATAGAATATTCATCACTGCAGTTTCTGCAGTAAAAGTTATGTGCTTGCCTAGTTCATCTCTACGCTGCAAGATGGCGCAACACCTATCCAGCCACTCACGTTGATGGCTGCTGTAATACCGTAATGTTATATAACGATGCGAGTTTGCGCTTGAAGTGAAGATATCTTCCACTTTTTCTGCGAAAATTTCACCGACGATTACTATACCTACTGCCTGATGCAAATCCTGAGCGCTAGCTGTTTAGGTGTTTTGATTTGGCAATAAGTTGAGGCAAACCAGTTGAGAGAGGCTTGTGCGTGTAGTCGCACGGTTTACGTTAAGAGCGCCGCGAGTAGTGTGACTCGCGTGGACTCTTCCGTGCAGCCCCTTTAGAGTGAGTGTATAGAACGACTTCTTCGCCAGCCTGGAGACCACAGAAGGCCGCATGTGGGCGCGTTCCACAACAGCCGCCGAACATGGGGCTCCATCCACACAGCGCTTCATTTCTACCTATCAGGAGTCTCTGATACGCGGCCCACGAAACTCGTAACTTGCTCCCCGAGGCCCACACGTGACTGTCTAATAAGTATGTTCGTGAGCTATACAGGCGTGACTCGCCTCAACTATTGTTTTCGTGAGGCACCATACATTGAAACATAACCGTGGAAGAAAAAAATCACAGCATATCCACGGAGTGAATGATGATGAGTGGGGTGAATCATCCGTCAGCCCGTCCGTGATTCCGTCCGTCCGTTAGGTCTTACTTCCGTCCGTCCGCGCGACCAATCGTGCGTCCATTCACGGGTCCGTCCTTCCATCCATACGTCCGTGCATCCGTCCGTGAGTCCGTCTGTCACAGGTCCCGTTAATTAGGGAGGCGATCGCCGGGCTAATTCCAAGGGCCGAAGTATCGGCCCCCCGAACCTCACCACGAAAGCGTGGACAATTTAGAAGTGGTCCTATTTGGCGCGCCAGCGGACGCCGACTGTGGCCCAAAGAACGAGTCCGAGCTGAGAGCTGATAAACAAAACAAAATTATATTCTCAATTATGGCAGATCAAAACGATACACAAGTATGCATACTCGACAATAGTTGAATACAATATGTCAACTATCAAACAATGTACTACACAGTACAATCAGCCACTCTCGAAACAACGGACACAGACAACAACACCGACTACAATGCAGTCGCATGCATCGAACAACCAAGACACTTAAAGACTAAAGAGATAGAAAACCTATTCAGTGTCAATGTTCTTGGAACAAAAGTCTCGATGATACTTTTCCGAGAATCACTCACTCAAAGTCCAGCGTTGTTGTCGTTCCGCTGCCCCCGAAGTTTTTCTTCCAGGAAACCTCGCGTCTTCACTTGGCCGCTCTCCAAGCTTCAAACTTCTTCACCGTAAACACGTCGGCTTCACACTCGCAGCTGCTGCCACGCGACTTCGCTCGATAGCGGTAGACACACACTCTTGCCTGTAGCTCGAGTCGTCACCCCTCAGGTGAAAATCCTCTTCTTCTCCTCCTTTGTCTCAGAAGACAAAAGGCTTCGCCCACAAGGCGGAACACCCTACGCACTCTGGCGCATACTTTCTTCTTCTCCTGCTTTGTCACTAAGGACAAAACCTTCACCGACAGACGTGGCGGGATACCCTACGCACTCTGGCGTTAACTTCCTTCTTCTGCTGATCTCCCATCTCCGCTTTAAATACCTTCCGCGCGAGATTCCAGAAATTCTCATCATTTCGTCGGCGCGATACGCAGCGAAGGTTGGGGAGAGGGCGAGACGGTTCGAAGGCCGTCCGCGACGGATGACGCAACCCGGCATCACCCCGCCCCTTTCCATCTAGAACATTCCAGGGCTTGCTCGGGTGCCGATGAGACGAGGCTCGTCGGCGAACCCACGCTTCCGAGGGGAGAAGGACGTGCGCCCGGGGAGTCTTTGGATGCTTGTTTTCTGTTTTTTTATCGTTGACCTCTCGGCGCTTCGTCGCGAGAATTTGGCGGCGCGCCCTTTTTTGAGCGCTCGTTTTGTGACACCGTCCATCCATCTGTCTGTTTGTCTGTTCGTGCGTCCATCCGTCCATCCGTCTGCTAGTCCGTCTGCCCGTCCGCGCGTCCATCCAGTGAATACTCCAAGTACCGCCATCTACCCTCTCGCATCCCATGTGGCACATACGTGCTATAGAGTGGGTATGTGCAACTGGTGGCTACGTACTACTACATACATACAAGGGATGGACCGGCCCACGCCTTAAGGAGCTTCACCCCTAAGACTTCATTTTAGAATAGGTGTCCAGGTTTTTGTCATTGTGGCGATCGGTACCGATGTGTCGTTGGAGTCTATGTTGGAATACTGTGCCTCATATCTCCTTTAGAAACGGTCCTTACAGGAGATGTGGAAAGGTGATCTTTTAAAAAAAAGGTAACGTGCGTTTGCTGACACTATATGCAAACTACAACCACTCCCCCGTCTCTCCCGCTCTTACCTTTTTCCCTGTACCGAGTGGCCTTTGTAAATTGTGTGACTACGTCCAGCTGGCTGAGGTACGGGAGTTTGGGAATTTTAGCATTGGCATTTTTTTCTGGCGTGTTGGTAAACAAAACTCGAAAACATATTGAGCGCTAGCAAACAGGGCGTTTGGTGTTTCCTGGAAATAGAACTGCTGAAGTTAGCACATTGTGCTGTCGTCTTCTTTACGTTCCTGTGTGTTAGCTCTCAATGTGTTTCCGAAATTGGGATCCCTGCTACATATGGCATCAGCGGACGCCCGCCCCGCATACCATAGTAATGACGTAACTGGAAGAGCTCGATGATGCGTGCTGCGGTGGCGCCGTGGGTGGCTGCAGCGGAACCTGTCGTTTCGTTACGGTCGTTCCTTCCTCCTCGCGCTCTCCTCAATATCGCCGCCTTATATCCTCCGCTGCACGTTCGCTCTTTTTCATCCTCAATGAATGAATGAATGAATGAATGAATGAATGAATGAATGAATGAATGAACAGATTTCATTTCTGAAAAGACACAAGGAAAACAAAGTGAAGCTAAAGGCCATTCGGCCTGACGTGGCTTCGCTACGGTTAATGCCAAAACGTCCAGAAAGCAGTGCTACATTTTTCCATTGTTATCAAAGTAAAAGAAGCAGCAAAAAATAACAGAGCACAATACTATAAATATTCACAAATAGGCTACGTACAAAATCAGACGACATGACTCTTCACATTGTATACAAATAAATTTAAGACACACACTCACAGCATTGTATGACATATTCATACACTCGTATAATACACTCATATATTTATACATACATCTGCACAAGTGTACCATCGTTCACTTTGCCGGTTATGATGACGACAACGCTACTCATCTCGAGAACTAAGAGCTTCTCGCTAAAAAGTTTACGCAATGCTGCCGACATCCTCGGACGCAGGTGCGCACCACCGTGGGCGGAGACGTGGTGATGACACCCGTGCACGTGATGATCATCTCGCCGCGCAAGACGCCCTCCAGTGGCACCTCTCTCGACGACGACGAGGACGACTTCGACGAGATGGACGAGAGTAGCGAGGACGACGAAGACGACATGAGACCTCGCGTTCTGGTGCCGTCCATGGCTCCCTTCGACGCCCGGAATCCGGGCGCTTACTATCAGCTGCACGGGAGTGTGCCTGACGGTGCGTACGCATGACGACCTTGGGCGTTGACTAATCTTCTTCACGCAGAAGTGCGTGGGACGGGGTAG
Organism: Rhipicephalus microplus; assembly: GCF_013339725.1. Taxonomy (NCBI): domain Eukaryota; kingdom Metazoa; phylum Arthropoda; class Arachnida; order Ixodida; family Ixodidae; genus Rhipicephalus; species Rhipicephalus microplus. Next base: position 79,069,666 of record NC_051168.1, read on the forward strand.
CCATATTTGATGCCATGTTCGTATCCATGTATGCGCTCGAGTGCGTGTGCACGCACACGTGCAAAAGTGAAATTATTGTTTTTATTGGGGGCGGAGGGGAGATATGTGTCTGAAACACGTTCTGCACATTTAATAATTGCTGTGATTTTACGACTCGCAACACCAATATTAATATGAGGAACGCCATAGTGGAGGGTTCCGGAAACTGCGGCCGTCTGGGGCTAAATGGAAGGACATGGGCGTCAAACATTTTGGCCTCCGTCAAAGACTCCTCCGCCGTGGCAGGTAATCGATACAGCGACTTCACGGTTAGTAGTGGGGCGTCACATTTACTGCCGGGTGGGTCGTCTTCGACTCGTTACGCTATTCGCATTGTGCGACGACTGGTTGTTCTTTCACTGTTTCAAAACGCTCTCTAAGTCTTAATAATGTGGTTGCTTTCCCGGCATCAAACCTGCCTAAGGCAAATTTGCCACCAAGTCCCAAGCACCGGTGTGGCTCTGCGCCAGGGGTGCCCAGATTTCCTTAATCAAACCGATTGAGAAAATATGTTACGAAATGCGGATACGCTCTTGAATAAATCTTCTGGGTGAGTAAATGAACGTGCCGGCGATCTTCCATTTGAGCGAGCGAGTTCTCGAGGCGAGAAGCTGAGAAATAATTTAAAATAGGCAGAAGCACTTTGTAGTTGCACTATCATCTGAAAAAAAAAAGAAAAACAATCCGCAGAATAAAACGCACTGTACGCCTAATGAAGCTTGCCGTTCTCTGCACTGCTAAATCGCAAGATGTGCTATATTAAGCGCAATAGCGCTAAAAAGTCGTTTGACAGAAATTTTGGCGTCGGCGTAGTTGTGAGCGAAAAATAATCATCTTCTTCGTGACCGAAAAATTGCAAAGGTTGCGAATGAAATAATAAACATTTTTAGCTCCGAGTGAGAATAGAAACCAGCCCGTTTGTGAGGCGAGCAGTTGTACACAAACTTCTTTTGCTTGGAAATGCAGTGAAATCAACGTTCACGCTTCAGAAAGACGCGCTTTCTGTATACAGGCTTCACAATACATGTAATATCGCAGCATTATTGTGTGGTACAAGCGTATACACTGCCATCGAGCGTCAGAACACGTGATTACCATTACGACTTCGTTGTTTACAGCCGCTCACCCACTGCTAAAGGCGCACACGTTGCTGCAGCGCATATTCTGTAAAGGTCACGTGGTGGGTGCATTATAGTAAGTGTGAAATCATTGTTGCTCGTGGTTTAAACCATATTACCCGTTACATGCGACGCGGCCCCGTGCGAAAGCGCTTCGCTGACAGGAGCCATTTTCAGCTTTATCGATTACATTGTCGTAATCCACAATTGAAACTTCTCGAGCAACATCGTGCAATGAATATTGAGCACTAAGTGGTTGAAGTACGCACTAGGGACGGGATATTGTTATTAGATTTGTGGGGTTTAACGTCCCAAAACCACCATATGATTATGAGAGACGCCGTAGTGGAGGGCTCCGGAAATTTTGACCACCTGGGGTTCTTTAACGTGCACCCAAATCTGAGTACACGGGCCTACAACAATTCCGCCTCCATCGGAAATGCAGCCGCCGCAGCCGGGATTTGAACCCGCGACCTGCGGGTCAGCAGCCGAGTACCTTAGCCACTAGACCACCATGGCGGGGCTCGTGTTTAGCTCTCGAAGGCGAAGCTTAAGGGTGTTTATTAGTCGTTTCCTTTACCACCGACAGGCGATGCCACAATTGGTTTACCTGCTGCGGCATTTCGGCCAACGTCGTGTTTCTGATTCTGCTATTGGAAGCTCATGAAGAGTTTCGCAACTCGTATGATTCAACGTGGCCTTCGCGATCGGCTCACCGAACACGTGTGTTAGAAGAAATGCTCTACGATTTTGAATACGGTGTACTGTTCTGTTGTAGAGAAATAAGCTGTCCCATCAAAGGTTCACTACAACGTTGTGTCTCTAGAAAAAAAATTACACCATATTCACGGAGTGGGGCGAATGATTAGTGGGGCGAAGCTTCGAAAAGTTTTATCGGCGAACCGTGAATCTGATTGCCGCGTTCATTCGTCCGTCTGTATGTCTGTATGTCAGTACGTCCATTCGTCTGTCCGTCCAGCTAGTGAACACTCCAAGTACCGCCATCTCGCATCTTTTCATCATATATTCATCATAATCAAGTGCCACTATACGGCGGACATTCCAAGGACTAAAAGTAGAGGTGGCTACTAGATACAGCAGACGGACGTCCCACGTCTTATGGAGCTTCGCCCCTAAATGTGTAATGATCTAGAGTAACAGGTACTCTACTTAGGGAGAGCAAAAAGGCGCCCCGGATTCCCAAGTCAGGACACTATGTGTGACACGAAGTCACTTCCTGTAACTGTAAACCAGACAAGGAACTTGGGGCAAATGTGTTTAGAAAGTAGTGTTTAACAATTTTGAGTACTTAGTTCTCAACTATGGGAAAGTAGTGGACCGTCCCTAACACGACACGAAAACCTCACTGACAGGTACTGTATGTTGATGCATATATGAAACGTTACACTTAACTAAAATCATCTCGAAAAACCTCCATGCTAGATCGGGCTACTTATCAGGATTACGCTCCTATGCAAGATAAGTTTACTTGTAACCTTCACAGCAAAACGTACAGCAAGAATACTTAATAGGTCTGCATTTTATCTTTTAATCAAGCGGCTGCAACTAAAATTTTAGAATTGTGCTTTTCAAATGTCTGCCATGAATTCGTCCCCAAGCAATAAGATCGACAAGAAGTAGTAATGGTATGCCTGCGAATGAATAAAAAAAATGGCAGCATATCCACGGGGTGGATGACGGAGAGTGGGGCTAAGCATCTGTCCGTGTATTCGTTCTTGCTTCCGTGCGTCCATGCGTCCATCCATGCGTCCACCCATGTGTCCATCCGCCCGTTCGTTCGTGCATCTGTACGTGCGTGCGCACGTCCATCCATGCGTCCGTCCATGCGCTCGTCCATGCATCCACCCTGCGTCCACCCATGCGTCCATCCGTTCATGCAGCCATCCGTGCGTCCGTCCATGCATCTGTCTTTGCGTCCATTCGTCCATCTAGTCAACACTCCAAGTACAACAACCTCGCATCTTTTCATTACATATTCCGCATATAGAAGCACCGTTATCCAGCAGACATTCCAAGGACTAAACGAGAGGAAGCACACGCACACTTTCTTACGGCTGGCGCTTCGTGCCTACTTCCCACCTTTAACCACCTCGAGTTCATGGTATATATAGGTTCACTGTATTCATGGCACTGCGGCCCAACGCTCGCTAAACCTTTCTGAAACAAAGGAGATTATGTCCAGCAAGTATAACGTAGCAACCTTTCCTTGTCAGATACTGCTCAATGTGCATGCCAATTGCTGCTAATGGGGAAGGAGAGACAGAAGAATTCGGCTTTTAGTTAACGCAAACGCTGCGATTTTTTTATTGTTCAACAACCCACAGGACAAATCTCCCACTGGCACCCCCTTGGAGGTCAAAGCGTAAGACATGTTACGTACTACGAGGGACGAACGGGTGCCAGCTTTAAAGGAGCTTCGTCCCTAAAAAAAGTTCATTTATCTGAAGTGGGGCCGGTAGGCCAATGGTCATTTGGTGCTCTGTATGTTATGGCGAAACAAATTTTGGTGAAAGGGGGGGGGGTGGGGGGCACGAGTTGTGTGGCACTCCCAGGCTCCGCCACTGCCACCACCTAGTGTTTCGCTTAACATGATACGTTGTCTATCACTATTAGCACCAGCTGTATTAACTATTTACCCGGGCAGAGGTGGTTTGTAAAACCTTTACGCTGTCGCGTTTTCTATCTTTCGTACAAGCAAAGAGAATTATCCCGGGCTCTATTTATTTCTTTGGAAGGTGAAACTGCATAAACTGCATACGAGTGTGAACTGTTCAAGCCATACTGAAACATCCGCCGCTGCAGAACTCCAGGTTGTCGAAATTGCTGCAGACCTACAGGAAGGCACGCCTTGGCGCGATGTCGTTGTCTCGGCACGCAAAACTTTAGTAATATAAAACCACCTTTTAACGCGCGTCCCCCAAATTATGCGGGCTAACCGGCAAAAAAAAAAAAAGCTGTCATCCATAACGACTCGCTGGTTAGTGTCTAGGATGCCGAACGATTGATGGTGAACTGAGGAAAAGAATTCATTACCATTCATTGAAAAAAGGTCGTGATTTTGTGCGCAATGCGCTTTTTGTGCGCGATGCATGGTGCGTTGCTGCTGTTCGCCATTTTCACCGGCGGCTGATAATTAACTTCAGAATTACGCGCAACCTGACAACAAATCGAGCTCTAGCGTTTTGTGTGTTGTAACTATCTAACTGTCATTCTCCTATTTTTTGTTCTCTTCTCGTTTGACGTAGATCCGAGATACATCGTTAGCATGGACGCTGTCATACCAGAAATTGAGGAAAATGAGGATCCCAGTAAGTCGCATGTGTCATTTTATTTCGTATCGACCAGTCTGATTGTTTCGCTACCATATATAGACAGACGTATGTGGAGATATGTGTGCTTGCGGTAACTGCGTTCGAAGAGTAAAAGTTACCTCAAACAATCAGAAGCAAAACTCTTTTTGCAAAACGTCTGTACGGTGGTTGAGGTATATATATATATATATATATATATATATATATATATATATATATATATATATATATATAGATAGATAGATAGATAGATAGATAGATAGATAGATAGATAGATAGATAGAAATTGGCTTGAGTGGACAAACGTGCGAAAACTTTTATTAATCCTACGTTTCGGCCGGGGTCCGGCCTTCGTCAGGAAAAATGTCCCTGACGAAGGCCGGACCCCGGCCGTAGGGATAATAAAAGTATTCGCACGTTTGTCTGCTCAAGCCAATTTATATTTATCACTGGATCCACAGAAAACACTTGCTTGATGTATATATTGAATGAACTTGCAGATAGCACATTTGAAAAGGAAATTGCCTTTACTAACGTTTCGGCCGTGGCGCGGCCTTCGTCAGAGTAAGTAGGTATGATACAATGCAGCCGCTTTTATGGGCTCTCGTGATGAACATATATATATATATATATATATATATATATATATATATATATATATATATATATATATATATATATATATATATATATATATATATATATATATATATGTGTGTGTGTGTGTGTGTGTGTGTGTGTGTGTGTGTGTGTGTGTGTGTGTGTGTGTGTGTATGTGCATATAAATATAAATATAAGTATATATATATATATATTTTAAAGGAGATTTATTAAGCAGAAAGGTTGATGCTTGGAAAGCTTAGAAGGCGATGCACCAGCCGCAATTTCCGAGCTCGAGCCCCTGCTGCATACTCGATGCTGCTGCCTCTGCGCCGGAGTACTTCCTCTTCTTTACAATGGCCCGACGGAGAAAAAAAGGAGCCATCCTGGCGACTTAGTCCTGGGAAGGCGGCGTTGAACCGTGGTATTGCTTGAGCCTCTGGACGTGTACAACCTCGCGGTTGCGACGTCGCAAGTCTGATGGTGGCGTAAGAGGCTCAATGAGGTAGTTTACTGGCAAAGTTTGTTCGACAATACGATATGGCCCATCGTACTTTGGCAGAAGTTTGGAAGAGAGCCCAGGTGTGTGATGCGGCACTGACAGCCATACAAGAGCACCCGGAAAAAAAACTGGAGTTGAGGTCTGGTCATAATGAATTGCTTTTTGCCTGTTTTGGTCATCGCAGGTAAAGCGACGAGCTAACTGGCGGCATTCTTCTGCGTGTCTGGCGGCGTCCAAGATCGGTAGGCACTCGGACGCGTCCGGTCGATAGGGCAAATTGGTGTCAATGGTGTGGGAGGGGTGACGACCGTAGAGGAGGTAAAAAGGGGTGAAGCTTGTTGTCGCTAGCGTTGCCGTATTATAGGCGTATGTAATGAATGGGAGGACTAAGTCCCAGTTAGAGTGGTCAGGCGTCAGATACATATATAGCATGTCACCGAGAGTACGATTAAAGCGCTCGGTAGCCCCATTGGTTTGAGGGTGGTAAGCGGTACATATGCGATGTACAATAGCACACTCAGCGAGCAATTTTTCAATGACCTCGGACAAGAAGGCGCAGCCGCGGTCACTGAGGAGCCCTTGAGGGCCTTCATGACCCAACACAAAATGACGCAGTAGGAAAGTGGCAACCTCCTGTGCTGTAGCCGTTTGAAGAGCAGCGGTCTCTATTATCCACCTGTTTCCAGTCGGAGTCAATGGAAATGGCCCATAAATATTTATTCCAACCCGTTCGAAGGGTCGGGAAGGGCATCGTAAAGGCGGCAGTTCACCGGTGGAGGCGTGTGGTGGAGATTTTCGGTGCTGACATACGGCACAAGAGCGGACGAAGTTGCGGACGAAGGTATACATACCACGCCAGTAGTAGCGATGTCGAAGCCTTTCGTAGGTCTTGAAGACTCCTGCGTGGCCACATTGTGGGTCGGCGTGGAAAGAGGAACAAATCTGCAACCTCAGGGTTCGTGGAACGACGAGCAGCCACTTGCGTCCCTCTGGTGCGTAGTTACGTCGATAGAGAAGCGTGTCACGTATCGAGAAGTGTGGAACTTGCCGCCGAAGCGTTCGCGTCTTTGGGAGTTCAGAAGTGTCGGAGAGATGATTGAGGAGAGACGCAGTCCACGGGTCATTGCGTTGTTCGATAGCAATGGTGTCAAAGTCAAGCGATGACAATGTGGAATCGCAAGCGCAGTCAGCTGTGGAGTTCTGGGACAGGGGGGAACGGGAAAGGGCGTCGGCGTCAGCATGCTTCAGTCCTGACCGATAAACCACGCGTATGTCGTAATCTTGAATTTTCAACGCCCAGTGAGCGAGGTGGCCAGATGGGTCTTTTAACGTCGAGAGCCAGCACTGAGCGTGGTGGTCGATCACGACGTCAAAAGACGACCATATAGATATGGGCGAAACTTTCCAAGGGCCCACACAATGGCCAAGCACTCCTTTTCTGTGACGCTGTAGTTGCTCTCAGCCTTGGTAAGTGTGCGACTAGCGTAAGCCACGACGTATTCCTGATGTTCCGGTTTACGTTGTGCGAGCACAGCACCCAGGCCTACACCACTGGCGTCGGTGTGGATTTCAGTTGGAGCTTCAGGATCGAAATGGCGTAGAATGGGTGGCGTCGTCAGAAGCCGTCGCAAGGTGGTGAAAGCCTCGTCGCAGGCAGGGGACCAGGATAAGAGGTCTTTACAGCTGCTGAGAAGTTGCGTGAGAGGTGATATAATAGACGCGAAGTTTCGGAAAAATCGCCGGAAATACGAACACAATCCGATGAAACTTCGAAGTTCTTTGATGGTGGCAAGTTTAGGAAACGCCGTAACAGCTCGCAATTTCTCGGGATCCCGGAGGATGCCTTCCTTGGAAACAACGTGGCCCAAAATGTTCAGTTGACGCATGGGAAATCGACATTTTTTGAGGTTTCATTGCAAACCGGCGTTAGTTAAGCAAGTAAGGACGTGCTGAAGGCGATGTAAGTGTGTGTCAAAATTAGGGGCGAAGACCACGATATCATCGAGGTAACACAAGCACATCTTCCATTTTAGTCCACGCAGGATGTTGTCCATCATTCGTTCGAACGTTGCAGGGGCATTGCAAAGTCCGAAGGGCATGACGGTGAATTCATATAAACCGTCTGGCGTGACAAAAGTGGTTTTGGGGCGATCGGCCTCCGCCATAGGCACCTGCCAGTAGCCTGATCGCAAGTCTAACGAGGAAAAGAACTCGGCACCCTGAAAACTGTCCAAAGCATCGTCAATGCGCGGTAGTGGATAGCCATCCTTCAGCGTGATCTTGTTCAATCGCCGGAAATCGACACAGAAACGAATAGAACCGTCTTTCTTTTTGACGAGAACCACCGGAGACGCCCATGGGCTCTGTGAAGGTCGAATGACGCCTCTGCGAAGCATGTCGTCTACTTAGTCAGCAATGACGCGGCGTTCTGTAGCGGACACGCGATATGGTCATTGTCGCAGCGGTGAGTGGGACCCAGTGTCGATGTGGTGTTCTACTGCTAAGGCACGGCCGAGAGATGGTTGTTCAACGTCGAAAGAATGGCGGTAGCTGTCAAGAATGGTGAGGAGTTGTGAACGCTGCGAAGATTTCAAATCTGCAGCGATGAATGGTTGAAATATGTTCGCCGACGTTGAGTCAGGTGCTGAGACGACGGCCAGTTCACAGACGGAGGTAGAAGGCACCTCATCGTGGACGGATATAATTCTGGAAGAACAGATTGTCTCGACGTGGCCAAGGCACTCGTGACAAAGTAGGGATAAAGACGACGACTCATGATTATAAATTGGCATTGTGGTTGAGCCTTCTACAAGATCGAGAGCAGCAAAAGGCAGGGGAAGGGCTCTTCGGGTGACGAATATTGGAGTTGGTGTGAAGAAGACCATGCCGTTGGATATGGCGCTGCATGAAACTGGCACGAACGCAAATGAGCATGGAGGGATGTAGGTGTCATCGCTAACGACAAGTTTAGCGGCAGACTGGGTGTCGACAGACGCTTGGTCACCCAGTGAGTAAAATTCAACCTCAGCCCTAGCACAGTCGATTACGGCGTTATGACGCGACAAAAAGTCCCATCCCAAAATAATATTATGGGAGCACGATGAAAGGAAGACGAACTCTATCGTATACAGAACGTCCTGAATTGTCACGCGGGCTGTACATACTGCGGTCGGTTGAACAGGTTGAGCACTGGCTGTGCGAAGCGATAATCCGGAGAAAGGCGTCGTAACCTTACGAATGGAGCGGCAAAATCCAGCGTCTATAACAGAAACAGCTGCACCGGTATCTACAAGAGCGACAGTAGGGATATTTTCGACTAACACATCAATAACATTGGTTGGTGACAAATGAGGACGAGGGCAAACCGAAACTTGCGCAGTTCTTGCCTCAGGAACTGCGTCGTCTAGTTTTCCTCCTCGCTAGGCGCGGGCCGTCGACGCATAGGAGAAGGCGAGCGGTGGCGTGGAGAGGGCGAGCGAAGACGTCCTGACCGAGGGCGGTGGTCGTCCTGGTAGCGAGCTGGCATTGGAGTGGAGGAACCGTATCGCGCGTTGGAGTCAAGCGGGAAGAAAGACTCACGGCGGTTTTCATTGGTGATATGCGTCCGGCGGTGGCAATACCTTGCGACGTGTCCGGGGTATCGACAAGCATAACATATCGGGCGATTGTCGAGGGTGCGCCACGGGTTGGCGGTGTTAGTGCTGGTCCAGTGAACTGGAGCTGGGGGATAGCTCGCGCGAGGCTGGAACGGAGGCGCAGGCGCCTTGCGAGTTGGCATGGCTGCAGCCGCCGCGTAGGTGAGAGGAGCAGCCACAAGATTAGACTCGCGAGCAGCTGGTAAGGCCTCGGCGACCTCTCCTTGAATGACGTCACGTAGAGACGATGGTAAAGCTATGGTAGCTTCTGGCGTGAAAGGCACCAAGGAAAGCTGTCGTGCAACTTCTTCGCAGACAAATGCTTTTATTTCGGCTATTAGTGACGCTTGGTCATGACCACTGATCACACTAGACAGCGATGCCAAATCGTGCGCTGGAGGACGTCTTGTCAGAGCTCGCTGCTTCCGCAATTCATCGTACCTTTGGCAGAGGCTAATTACGTCGTTAACAGTGGTTGGGCTTTTCGCCAAGATCATTTGAAAAGCGTCGTCGTCAATCCCTTCGAGGATGTGCTTGCATTTTTCAGCTTCCGTCATTTCGGCGTTCACGCGTCTGCACAAATCGACGACGTCTTCTATGTAACTTGTAAAGGTTTCACCCGTTTCTTGTGCGTGTGTGCGTAAACGTTGCTCGGCACGAAGATTTCGGACGGCAGGTCGATTGAAGACTGATACAATCGACGTTTTAAATTGCGGCCACGTTCGGACGTCTGCCTCGTGTTTTCTAAGCCAAAGGCTGGCTACACCCGCGAGGTAGAACGACACGCGTGTCAACTTGTCCGCGTCCGTCCATCTGTTTAAAGCGCTCACCTGTTCGAAAGTCGAGAGCCAATCTTCAACGTCGTTGTCATCTGTTCCACTGAAGATTGGAGACTCCCGCTGAGGAACACTGCCTGGACAGGTGGCCGGAAGAGATGGAAGCGTCTGCTGATCGGCGTCCGGCATAGCAGAAGGTAGTCGTCGAGAAAGGAGTTCCAGGATGGTAGCGGGAAGGTGTAAAGGATGGTACCCGGCAAGGCTCCACCACTTATGAAGGAGATTTATTAAGCAGAAAGTAGAAAGGTTGATGCTTGAAAAGCTTGGAAGGCGATGCACCAGCCGCAATTTCCGAGCTCGAGCCCCTGCTGCACACTCGATGCTGCTGCCTTTGCGCCGGAGTACTTCCTCTTTTTTACAATCTATATATATATATATATATATATATATATATATATATATATATATATATATATATATATATATTGTACAGAGATCTTGCCAGAATGTAAAGGCGCAGTGCACAAGAGCCTGACCACACAGACGTGTCGCAGCGTGTCAGCGAGTGGCTGTATGACGCGGCGCCGTGCCATCTCCCTATGGAGAGAGAGAGGGCGCCCAGCTACGCCAATCTGCGTGCCCTTCCTCTCCGTAGAAAGAGGGCGTGGTGTCACGTCATGAAGTAGAATGAGAGGTGAACGAGCGCATCGAGGCAGTCTATTATAAAGCCACTCGTTTACACTCTGCATTACGTACATGGGGTCAGGCAGTAAAGTCGTGTTAAGTTATTCGAATGCTGCATTCGGTCTTCTTGTCAAACAAAAAAAAAATGCACCACGCAACAGGTAAAATTTCTTTAGAGAGTGCCACTACATGTTCCACTGGCGAACAGCGTATGGGGTCTATTGTTGGATGCCGCCTTGTATAGGTGCTGCCGTCATTGTCCATGTAATTCGATCTTCTCGTTTCTGCAGACGCGCCGAAGAAGAGCCCCATACTGAGGCACCGAAACACGGCCAAGGTATTCCTTCTGGAAGCGCAGTGAGTGCTTTATCGTGGCTCATTCACTTAAAGAGGCCATGAAACATTTTCTGGAGTAACCATGAAATTAATTCACTGGAAAAGCGTATTACCTCAGATATCGAACGCCACAAAGATTTCAAGAATCTGTCCAGTACCGGCGGAGTTACAAAGATTTGTCACACGCTGCAATAACATTCTCTCTTCTGACGTCCGGACGGAAGTGCTTGAAATTGAGCAGCAGGGATGAGAGGGGCAAACAAAAAACGTACCTCGCGCCTCGTGACCTCAAGCAATTTTTTTTCTTTGAATACGCGGCTTTTTCAGTGCGATCGCGTGCTCACGCGTCGACAAGTGGCGGCCTCCCGCGGTGACCTCTGTAACAACTGAGAACGCCATGTTCAAATCAGCCAATGGCTGACAGATGGACTTACTGTGCTTATTCTCCGGGATTTGTTGAGAAAAAAAAAGCTATTTCTAGCTGACTTTGATAATATAATGTGAATTTCAGGCGACGTGCTGCGCTATAATATTTGGCTCGCGTGTTGTCGGGAGCCTCTACTACTGATCGGCTGCGTTTTCTGACCATGCTCAAAAAGTCTTGCAGGGCCTCTTTAACCAATATTCCATCTCGCCGCTACCAATCAGCGCTGCCAATGCTACGGCAAGTCATACGCTTGCGCAGCAAAACGCACTTTCATATGTAGTTTACACAAACTAACAAAGTAAGACATAATATTTTTCCGTTTATATATAAAAAAATACTTGACTGAATGCTAAGCAGAAGGGCAGGTTAGAGTAGTTGCTTCACAGTTCATGTTCAGGCTCTAGCAGATTTTGCACCGCTCTGGCGTACAGACGTAAGGAAACACTTCCCGGAGGCGCAGCCAGATTTCTTCTATTCTTTGTTTTCTTTTGGGGGTGGGGGGAGCCGAGGAGGTGCTGCTATACTTAACCCTTGATAGTGTATGCATTTGTATGCGTGCGGGTGTGAATACTGAAACTGAAACAAAAACGAACATTCAGAGTAGTGGCGGGGGGGGGGGGGGGGGTTGAACTTAGTCTGTGCGGTGTGTCACTCCCGGTCATTTTGTTCTTCGAAAGTCTTGGTTTTCGCTTCATATGCTTTCATTGTACTCTTTTATGTTCTTGTTGTTTTTATTGCATTCTCTTGCGTTCTTGCTCTTTCTTCTTTCAATTCAACTTCGGGCGTATATCTCATAATCGTATCGGGAAATTCGTTTTTGTTTCATGCGTGTCGTCAACTTTTAATAATAATAATAATAATAGTAATAATAATAATAATAATAATAATAATAATAATAATAATAATAATAATAATAATAATAATAATAATAATAATAATAATAATAATAATAATATCTGAGTTTTACGTCTCAAAATCTTGATATGATTATGAAAGACACCGTCGTGGAGGCCTTTAGAAATTTCCACCACCTGGTGCTCTGAAACGCGCGCTGACATTGCACCGTACACGGGCCTCTGGCTTTTACCTGCCGTCAACTTTTTTTGTTTCATCCACCTTTCTTCTTTTTCTTCGTTCGTAATCCGTGACTTTCTTTTTTTCATCACCTTCTTTTCCTTCTTAACTGAATTACTTTTGTTCTTCCATCACACCTACAATATTTGTTTTCATCTTCATTTTTCTTTTGTCGGCTGTTTTTTATTGCGAATCTTCTTTCATCGTCATGCTCATCTTTGTAGCCGGTTTCACAAGATCAAGAAAGCCCTGCTGATCAACGTGGCGCACACCAGCGCCGTCGGTTGCATGGCCACCATCCTGGGAAGCACGTCGGGCCTCTACCTCCGGGACTACTTTCACTTGTGAGCCGCATCCCTGCTTCGTACATAACGGATGTCTCGGATGATGTGCCCTGAAATCTTGTAAAATTTGCACACTTTCGTGGTATGCCCCAAGTTGTCGACAGCGGCACGGACTTTATATTGAGGCATTGTCGAGCCGCTTCTTGTCAAGAATAGCTGTGCCCGCTAAAACGCACGTAAAATGTGAAGATGTAAGGGCAACTGTAATAAAAGTAATTGCATATTTAGGTTTATCACATGGATATATGTAAAATGAGCATGATTTGTTGTTATATAATTGCGGTGGTTAAACGTTCGCGAAACCACGATATTTTGAAGGACACTGCACTAGACGGCTCTGGAAATTTTAACCACCTGGGATTCTTCAACGTTCACCCATATCCAAGAACATGGACCTCGAGCGTTTTCGCTTCCACCTAAAATGCTTTCACCGCGGCCGGCATTCTTTCCCGTGACCTTCGGCTCAGACGTCGAGCACCACCTACGGCGTCTTTCGTAATCTTATCGCAATTTGAGGGAAATCGCCAACTATTATATTACTGAGTCGTACTAAATAACTGACAAAAATACTTAAACTTGAACCGCATGCCGATTGAGTCTGAAGGCGGAATGAAATTTCTTGATACAGAGAAGCTATCGTCATTTAAGGGTTTGAAAAATGGCGAGGCCGTGGTTGATTTTCGCAGGCAAATGTAGTATGGTTAGTTTAACGCAGGAAAGACGGACGCGGAGGACGCATCATTCAGGCGGACGCAGAGATGTAGTTGTGATTTCTGACTATTCATGAAATGTTCACCTCGCATTCACCGACGGAGATAGTCCACGCAGCCGCCGCGCCTAGTTTGCTCGAACCGGCGCGAGCCGAGTACGAGCGATGAAAGGCCGGCGCTTCGACCTTGCATGCCACAGCCAGCTTTGCACGTTCGCTATGGCGCTGGAATTGGGACTTTCTCGCCTGGTATGTGTCGGCATGTGTTGCGGTTCTTTAGTTAACTTGTTTGCGCTGAGGAAACACATTGCATCAGCCAAGAAGGCCACCTTAACCACTAATATCAACAAGCTTTGTTCATTCGTAAGCTTTACACAGCTTGTGTATACTTCGCCATTTTAAACGCTAAGCATTTCTAATTGAACTTCGGCGAGCTTGACCGTATCTATCTATCTATCTATCTATCTATCTATCTATCTATCTATCTATCTATCTATCTATCTATCTATCTATCTATCTATCTATCCGTCCGTCCGTCCGTCCGTCCGTCTATCTATCTATCTATCTATCTATCTATCTATCTATCTATCTATCTATCTATCTATCTATCTATCTATCTATCTATCTATCTATCTATCTATCTATCTATCTATCTATCTATCTATCTATCTATCTGTCTGTCTGTCTGTCTGTCTGTCTGTCTGTCTGTCTGTCTGTCTGTCTGTCTGTCTGTCTGTCTGTCTGTCTGTCTGTCTATCTATCTATCTATCTATCTATCTATCTATCTATCTATCTATCTATCTATCTATCTATCTATCTATCTATCTATCTATCTATCTATCTATCTATCTATCTATCTATCTATCTATCTAGTTGGTGTTCCCGAATCTTTTTTTTATTGCTGGCTTGTTAAAAAGCGTGAATTAGTGATTGCTCTTGAGTCGTTTTTCTATTGCTGACATAAAAAAATACGAGTACTATCGGGTGACTTCGAGTCGTTATCTTGTTGCTGGCTTACCGAAAAAGCGTGGATTAGTGGGCGTTTGTGAGTGAGTTTTCTCATTCGAGGCTTCCCCGCAGCACGTACGGCTACGACGCCGTGACTGCGCTGTCGTGGACGCTGCTGGCTCTTCCAGTGGCCGCCGTGTCCGTCCTGCTGTGCGCATTCATCACCTACTACCTCTTCCTGCGCTCCTAGTGAGTGTGTCCGGCATGGACGATACTTTACACGCGTTCTCCACCACGTTTTTATCCCCATCATTCGGGCAGCCTTGACCACGGTTAAGCTTACTAAAGTCAAGGTAGGTATACGCGACGGATGTAATTGCAGTTAGTGTTGTAACCGCGTTCGCCCTGACGAGATGGTGGACAAGTTGCCAGTGTATCAGCAGTGATCCGGTTCAAGTACTATAGGCAGCCAAGGGAATTTTTTTCGTGTGGGCAGGGGGAGGGACCATTTGGATTTCGGGGAAAAACCGCCTTAAAATGGTCATTTTGCGCTCTGTTTACCATGGCAAAAAACATATATATTCGAGCGAAGAAGGAGGGCATGGGTGTGGTGTGCCACCCTCAGGCTACGACCCTCTAGGCAGGAATACTTGTTGTTTGAAGAATTTTGGCGAACGCGAATTCAGTCATTGGACGATAGTCAATAAAAACTCTGGGTGGCAAAAGGAGACTCGCTGAGGAGCACGGCAAACAACAGATATATCTGCTGCATTTCGATCCTCGGAAGAAGTAACGAAAGAGTGCAGCCATATCGCTCCACGTTTTCTCAGTCCCCACGTGGGAGCTGCCCGCAGCACAGTGATTTGTGTTTTGGAGGACCAAATAAAAGTTTATCCAATCCAATCCAATTTCAGGCAAAACTCCTTGCGCATTGTTCGCCTCTAGCGGCCTCTTATGGTGGCGAACGCTGAATACGCAGTAGCATGGGGGCGTGCCCAAATGAAACCGGGTTGGCACACCTGTCCCTTGCTCAACCTAACTTTTTAAAGTGTGAATACACTTTATAAGCGACCCCAAGCCATTCACCGCCGTCGGCGGCGTCCGTCCGCAGTCTTCTCTCTATCTTTCAAAGAAAGAGGACTTGGCGGGCCGCAGCGCGACGCTCTGCCAAATAAGCCACGGACGCGATGCTGATGTCCCCCTTCGCTCGCTCCTACGCTCTCCTCGCTCGCTGCAGCTGCGCGCGCACCCCTCTCTCTCGTGCGCCCGCCTTCTCTCTCAGTCTCCCGTCGAGAGCGGGTCGTGCGATGGATGTCCCGGAGGCAACGCTACCATCATCAACGAATGCAGTACAACCGAATGCCAGCACTGCACCCGTCGTTGGAGATGACGGTACCGCGGTGGTTTCGCCGACGTTGGAAGACAAGGCAGCGCTGCGAAGGGCTCGTGAAACCGAAATTAAGCGGGCGAAGCGTGCAGTGGATGCCGAACTGCGTGCTCGCGAGGCCGAGGACAAGTGGGCGAAGCGTGCAGAGGATGCCGAACTTCGCGCTCGTGAGGCCGAGGACAAGTGGGCGAAGCGTGCAGCGGACGCCGAACTTCGCGCTCGCGAGGCCGAGGACAAGCGGGCGAAGCGTGCAGCAGATGGTGAACTGCACGCTCGCGAGGCCGAGATGAGGTGTCAGCATCGAGCCGCGAACGCGGCCCAAGAAGCGGAACGACAGCGCAAGCGTCATGCGGAGAAGGGCGATGAAGGCCGGCGTCAAGACGCCGCTCGCAATCGTCAACGGCGAGTGGACGTTCCCGAAGCCGTTCGAGCCAGTGAACGTGCCGCGCGGGAGAGGGTGCCAGCCCTGGACTTTGCTCGCCCGGGGCTCGCATGCTATGAGGAGGAGTAAAGTTAAAATCCGTTGGCATTCGCCAGTGAGTTAACGCAAACTCCCCCGTGTGATCAAATTGCGATTCCCAGGAACTGATACACCATAAAGGCACCATAGTGTGGTTAATAAATATAATGTTGCGAATTAATAAATACCCCTCATAGCATCACCCCGTGCATTCGCACTTAACCATGTTCACCCTCGGGGAAATGCTTGGGAGGTTTTTCGTTCACCATGGCTACATACCCCCAAAATGACACTCGACCACATCTGCCTGCCTGACCCCCACTTCATAAGCCTCCCCCACCCCCCCTCTGCTCCTGAATAAATATCTGCCTCCGCCCATAGCCTAACAAAGCCCGTTGAGAAATGACAAGCCACGTTTTTGTTAACGGTGGTTCAGCCTGCAAACTATGGTTAAGCATAACCGCAGTTAAAGCTGTCCGTATAATAGGGGTATTAAGGGGAAATTAGGCGTGCCTCATCTTAGAGCGTTAAAACGAACATTACATTAGCATGCCGCTTCTTGTGCCTCGTTCATGCAGCGATATCCAGGAAGACAGCGACACCCTTAACGTCATCGCCGAAATCATCAAGAAGAAACGAAAGTTCTTGGGCAAGCTTACGTGAGTAACTTTCTCTCTTAGAGTATAATTTGTAGAACTACGCTATTTGTTGTGTAAGACCATGTTTTCATGAGCTGGTTCGTGCTTATCCACTCTTAATTTTTGGCTCAACAAGACGACAGAAGATCTTAACCGTCTTTTTTCGTATAAAAGATGTGTTACGCAATGAAGTGACGTCACGTCACTTGAAGGTAGTGCGGTGCCTTGTCGCCTATCTTGCATCACCTTGTGGCGCTAAATGTGACTGCGGTCTGATTGTGTTTCTTGCTTTCAGGCAAGCAGTGCAGACAAGAAAAAATCACAAAAATATCGGTAATCCTCTAGAAACAGCATGAACTTTTATGCTTGGCCCTAGCCTTCTGTGGCTTCTATACAAAGGGTGGCTGTCCACCGGTGCACGGAGTAGAATGTGTATTGCGTAATGCGTGTGCAGATCCAATGCGCCCTTTTAGTATACACAGACAGCGGAGCTTCGCTTCGCAGCATGTTTAAGTTTTCCTTGCTCGTCTCTGAATCTTTCCGCTAGTTGATGTCCAGTTTTGCGCGCTTTGTTATTGTACTTATAATGATGCTATTTTCAATATTTTCAGTTTCTGCTACATTTTCATTGTACAACTTCTTCCACGTCGTTGACATTGTTTTACCCCCGTATTCATAAACGCTCCTTGGCTTTAGCTTGACTTGAAACCACCTTCAATGCAGCGTGTTTGAAATGCGTCTGTGCGTTTGTGCTGCTTTGGCACCGCCTAAGAACAGCGCGTTCGAAACTCGTTTGTGCTGCATTGAAGTCCGCTGCAAGTTAAGTTCAAGTAAAGCAGTGTTTCTGAATACGGGGTTAATCTACTGTAGTACATATAACCCACGTCATCTAACAGACAGAAGGTTTGCCTTAGCTGATTTCTGTGGAACATTCTTATGTAAACTTATGCATATGTAAACACGTGTGCTTTATACGCAAATAAACTGAAAACTGGACAATAGAGACACCTAAATAATAAACAACGTTCTCAGGTGTAAGGAACGAATCATTATGGCGGCGCTCGCCCTGCTGTTTGTTTGCTGCATCACCATCAGCGGCATCAGCAGCCTGTTCGGACTCCAGGAGCAGCTGTCAGTCAAGTGAGTCACATGTCTGAAGTCATAATGTGAAAATCATGACATGTATTTCATGAATGTTACGATTTACATTTTATGGTCCTAGATCTCTTGTGGTGGTTTTGTTCACATGGCATGTTGCAAAACTGGTATGGTATGACATGATTGCATGGCGAATACAAGCGACAGACCCTAACATAAAAATTGACATACGTGTCATGTAACAACATGAGTACATGTCATGCTCTTGATGCGCTCGCGGCCGTTTCGCTAGAGTCACATATAACAAATTCTATATTACGTTACGTGAATGGATGACAAAGGTATGTGACTGGTTCAAACATGATAATCATGAGTTGCGTGTCATATAATACCATGACTACATGCCATGCTCATGATGCGCTGGCGGCCGTTTCGCTAGCTTCACGTGTACCAACCTCGGTATTACGCGACGCGAACGGACGAGATAGGTAATTGACACATCCAAACATGATAATAACGACATGCGTGTGATGTAACAACATGACTACATGCCACACTCATGATGCGCTCGCAGCCGTTTTGCTATAGATTCCCATATGCCAAATTCTGTATTGCGTGACCTAAATGAATGACGACGGTATGTGACTGGGGCAAACATAATAATCATGAGATACGTGTCACCTGAGAACATGTCTACATGTCACAGTCAAGGCGCCTATACATTTCGACGAGACGTGGTGCGCGCGCTCGCCGGCGTTCATTACGTCGCGTCACTCCGGTGTTGCCACGCCAGGTGCCAATCCTGCCATGTACTCGCAGGCGCGTGCCGTGCTGCGTTGCTTTGACGCATGCGCGTTTCAGCGCGTCCGGCGTCCCTCCATGATAAAAAAATTGCCCGCCGCTTCCCTCGGGGGAACACTGAGGAGGATGCGGAGCATATAATTGGTTAACGGGGTGTTAAAGTGCGACTTACTTGGGTCGATGGCTAAATTGGTTAACGTGGTTGTGAAATGGGGTGTTGAATTGCGACTTACTTGGGTCGATGGCTAAATTGGTTAACGTGGTTGTAGGAGGGGGTGTTAAATGAGTGAACACGTACACACGTATGCGAAAGGGCGGCGCTGGTCGAAGGGACGTCGATCATTGTGTTTGTGGATTCGTTGGAATTCATTTCACCGCGACCTTGGACGTCGACGCGCCGTACAAACCAACCGACGAGCGCCAACTGAGCGAGCGAGCACCGACCTTGAGTATATATACAGCTCGACGGCACATGCACTGTCAGCTGTTGAATGTTCTCGAAGCGCGACGCCACATGCGCGTCCACTGGAGAATCAGGAGAATTGTAGATGTCGAACGCGGTGTGTAGAGGAGGAAGGGTGCACAGATGGTGGAGGAGTGAAGCGCGCGCGGTGTGTAGAGGAGGAAGGGATGCACAGATGGTGGAAGAGTGGGCGACGGCGCGACGGCGCATGCGCGCGCGTCAGCTGTCGAATGTTCGAGAGCGGTGCGGACGGCGCGGACGGCGCACTACAAGGCGCGAGTATAAGATGCTTCCGCATCTAAAAACTCCCAAGCATTTCCCCGAGAGTGAACATGGTTAAGTGCGAATGCACGGGGTGATGCTATGAGGGGTATTTATTAATTCGCACTATTATATTTATTATTCACAATATGGTGCCTTTATGGTGTAATGGTTCCTGGGAATCGCAGTTTGATCACACGGGGGAGTTTACGTTAACTCACTGGCGAATGCCAACGGATTTTAACTTTACTCCCCCTCATAGCATGTGAGCCCCGGACGAGCAAAGTCCAGGGCTCGCACCCTCTCCCGCGCGGCACGTTCACTGGCTCGAACGGCTTCAGGAACGTCCACTCGCCGTTGACGATAGCGAGCGGCGTCTTGACGCCGGCCTTCATCGCTCTTCTCCGCCTAACGCTTGCGTTGTCTTTCCGCTTCTTGGGCCGCGTTCGCGGCTCGATGCTGACGCCTCATCTCGGCCTCGCGAGTGCGCAGTTCACCATCCGCTGCACGCTTCGCCCGCTTACGTTCGGTCTCACGAGCCCTTCGCAGCGCCGCCTTGTCTTCCAACGTCGGCGAAACCACCGCGGTACCGTTACCTCCAACGACGGGTGCAGTGCTGGCATTCGGTTGTACTGCATTCGTTGTTGATGGTAGCGTTGCCTCCGGGACATCCATCGAACGACCCGCCCTCGACGGGAGACTGAGAGAGAAGGTGGGCGCGCGAGAGAGAGGGGTGCGCGCGCAGCTGCAGCGAGCGAGGAGAGCGGAGGAGCGAGCGAAGGGGGATATCAGCGTCGCGTCCGTGGCTGATTCGGTAGAGCGTCGCGCTGCGGCCCGCCAAGTCCTCTTTCTTTTAAAGATATAGAGAAGACTGCGGACGGTGCCGATGGCGGTGGATGGTTTGGGGTCGCTTATAAAGTTTATTCACACTTAGAAAGGGAGATGCAGTGTTGTCTGGGTAACGCATCGACGCGAAACACAGTATGTCGCATTTCGCTCCTGTTGCCGTCGGGCCGCGCTGACGAACGCTAGTCGCTCCGGTCGCGCTTAGCGTCAGAGTGCTCGCGTTTTGCTAACGTAGCGTCGCTGTGCCCAGTGTGTGCGCGCGTCACCGCTACATTGGAGTATACTTGGCCCTTAATGATGCACTCGCAGCCATTTTGCTAGCTCCACATAAACCAACTTTGATGTTATGTCACGTCAAGTGATGACGAAATATGTGAGTGGTGCAAACGTGATAATTTTGACACGCGTGTCATGTCAGTACATGATAACATACCATGCTCGCGACCGTTTCGCCAGCTCCACATATGCTATCACGTGACGTTAATTTGATATCACGTGA
Source organism: Rhipicephalus microplus (assembly GCF_013339725.1). NCBI lineage: Eukaryota > Metazoa > Arthropoda > Arachnida > Ixodida > Ixodidae > Rhipicephalus > Rhipicephalus microplus. Next base: position 79,090,643 of record NC_051168.1, read on the forward strand.
CGTTAATAGATGACGAAGGTGAACGACACATCAAAACATGATAATCATGACAAGAAGGTCATGTACGGCATCATTTATCTCCCACTCATAACATTCTGCTGACTTTAAAGTGATATATAAAGCTTTCTCATTTGTGCTTCGCATATCATTGATTCCCACGGTACGTGGGATCTGCCAATGTTTTTTACAAATGAGCGTTGTGTGTCTCACTAGGAAAGGTAAACAATGAAATCTATCGATTTGTGCAAACTTCATAGAATGTCACGCACGCATGTGTTCAGTAAAGTAATGATTTACAGTACTTCGCGCTCATATGCAAGAGCAGGAAACCGCCCCGTCTTGTGTTATGAACACATGTTCAACGATTAGGAATAGGATGTACTCTTACTATAGCAGAAAGCTGTGTTTGGAAAAACTTGTTAATGATTTAAAGTACCTGGGACTCTACTATGGGAGAGCAAAACACCGTCCCGTGGGCCTCACCCACAACGCATCTTTAGCGGTACCTTACACTTCGAACCTAAGCCACGGGGATCTACCGTTCAGGGAATCAAAGACTTTGTGAAAGCACGTTTGCAGTCCATATGACTAACTACCGTTTTTGCCACAGTTGTAATTTGATGGTATATACCTTTCTAGAGTGAATATATTGTACAAGGTCGAAATTCACACCCATGAAAGTGTGCCGTCGTCCCGTGCGTGACATCTTTTATCAAAATAGCTACGAGAAAATTTTAATATTTAGCATATAGCTCAAACCATACGCGTTCAATGACTAAAGACACCATGAAAAAAAAATTGGCAGCATATCCACGGAGTGAATTGTGGATAGTGGGGCGAAGCATCCGTCCGTCCATTCGTTCTTGCTTCCGTCCATCCATGCGTGCGTCTTTGTGGCCGCCCGTGCGTCCATCCGCCCGTCCGTTCGTGCGTCTGTTCGTGCGTCCGCACGTTCATCTGGGCGTCCGTCCCTGCGTTCGTCCATGCATCCACCGCTGTGTCCGTCATTGCGTCCATCCATCCGTGCAGCCATTCGTGCGTCCGTCCATGCATCTGTCTGTGTGTCCATTTGTCCGCCTATTCAACACTCCAAGTACCACCATCTCGCATCTCTTCATCATATATTTCTCATATAGAAACACCGCCATCCAGTGGACATTCCAAGGACTGAACGTGAGGAGGCACACCACTTTCTTACGGCTTGCGCTTCGTGTGTACTTCCCACCTTTAACCACCTCGAGTTCATGGTATATACTAGATCACTGTATTAATGGCACTGCAGCCCAACGCTCGCTAAACCTTTCTAAAACCTAAGAGGTTACGCCCAGCGAGTATAACGTAGCAACACTTTCTTGTCTTCTGTGCGTTGTTGAACAACAAAAAATTCGCAGCGTGCGCGTTAACTAAAACCGAATTCTCCTGTCTCTCATTCCCCCTTTGAAGCCATTGGCATGTACATTGAGCACTATCTTTTATTGTTCAACAACGCACAGAAGATATCTCCCAACGGTACCACCTTAAAGGTCAAAATGTTAAACTTGTTACACACTACTATAACGGCACGAAGGATGAACAAGTGTTGCTATATGAGCTTCGCCCTTAAAAAATTGTTGTGATTCTGACCCTTTAGTGTGTATTCGTCGGCGACAGCTGTGAAAACTTACCCCTGTATTGCCATGCAGTCTCGTGTCACAAGAGCACTGTTATATTTGCATGTCTTCCACTTGAGTGAGTGAAGATTTCGCAGAACAGCAGTCGGCAAGCTTCGAGTTTAGGCACGCACATAAGCAAGGGAAGGCCCATTCCTCTCCCCTACCCACGAAATTTGTTCAGTTGGCTACATTTCCGGGCAATCTTTTTTTTTCCCTTAAAAGACTTTCTTTTGAACAGTTAGGTCTTGCAAGCCCTCCTCTGCCCTCCTTACTAGAAAATATCCTGGATACCATTGTCACACACAGGTCCCGTTAATTAGGGAGGCAATCGCCGGGCTAATTCCAAGAGCCGAAGTATCGGCCCCTCGAACCGCACCACGAAAGCGTGGACAATTCAGAAGTGGTCCTTTTTGGCACGCCAGCGGACGCTGGCTGTGGCCCAAAGAACAAGTCAGAGCCGAGAGTTGATAACCAAAACAAAATTATTCTCAATAATGGCAGATAAAAAAACGATACACAAATATGCACACTTCACAATAGTTGAGTACAATCGGTCACCACTCAAACAACGTACTACACAGTACCACTCAAACAACGTACTACACAGTACAATCAGCCACACTCTGAACAACGGACACAGACAACGACACGCCCTAAAATGCAGTCGCATGCATTGAACAACCAAGACACTTAAAGACCAAAGAGATAGAAAACCAATACAGTCCAAAGTTCTTGGAACAAACGTCTGGATGATACTCTTCCGAGAATCACTCACTCAAAGTCGCGCGTTGTCATTCCGCAGTCCCCGAAGTTTCTCTTTCAGGAATCCTCACGTCTTCAATAGGCCAATCTCCAAGCTTCAAACTTCTTCGCCGGAAACACGTCGGCTTCACACACGCAGCTGTTGCCACGCGTCTTCGCTCGATAGCGGTAAACACACACTCTTGCCTGTAGCTCGAGTCGTCACCCCTCAGGTGGAAATCATCTTCTCCCGCTTTGTGTCTACGGACAAAACCTTCGCCGACTACACGGCGGTATACCCTGTGTTTAGAAAAAAATGTTTAGCGATTTCGAATACTTCGTACTCAACTATGGGATAGCACTGAGCCGTCCCGCTAAAAAGAATACTCGGGCCTGAAATACGTGACGCGCTCTGGCGCTAACTTCCGTCTTCTCCTGCTCTCTCGTCTCGGCTGCTCGATTAAATACCTTCCGCGCGAGATTCCAGAAGGTTCTCGTCATTTCGTTGGCGCGATACGCAGCGAAGGCTGGGGAGAGGGCGAGACGGTTGGGATGCCCTCCGCGGCGGATGACTCAACTCAGTATGACCATGCCCTTTCCTTCTAAAAAAATCGAGGGCTTGCTCAGCCGCCATTGTGGGGTGAGGAGGTTCGTCGGCGAAGCCACGCTTTCGCGGGGACAGGGAGCGTGGCCGGGGAGCTTGTTTTCTTTTTTCTTTTTCTTTTATCGTTGACCTCGCGGCGTCACTCCGGCGTTTCGTCGCGAGGAGTTGGCGGCGCGCTCTTTTTGAGCGCTCGTTCTGTGACAACCATGCCTGAGTCGAGGTATGGAGTGTGCGCATGACGTCATCCACGAGGATCGGTAGAATCGGGGTCGCCAATTTGGAGGTCCGCGCGCTCACTGCACACGCCGTTTCCGATATCCGCACGGAAACGTGGATGGTTCCTGACCTTAGGAACACTTCCTGCACGCCGAAACAGGGACAGCAGGACGGCGCGTACGAACGGACCTTCAAAATGACACGATCGTCTTGGCCCCTTGCGGATCAAGACTTAGTGCATAAAATGCGAGCGTTACATTTCTTTGATCCTATGGCCGCAGGTATGCCCACGAGTCGGTGAACGTGATGGTTGTCGTGGTGCTCCTGTCTTTCCTGCCGCACGGTGGACGGAAAGGATCGGTGCTCGACTGGAAGAACGTGTCCGGTCGCATCTCCTGGCGAGCCTTGCTGTCCGTGGGTGGTGGTCTCTCGCTTGCCGGAGCCGTCGAGGTGAGAGAGTAACAAACAGAAAAATCGTGGGCACCTCTACTCCAAGTGAATGCTGGGAAATCGCAATGTGCGTCCCGTGCCTGCGTTTGTTTTCGCAGCGTTTCTTTTTTCCGTACGCAGCTCAAGATCCACTCGATACCGGGGTTTCGCTTGTGTTTTGGCTACCGTGCCTCGCTTCTCTTCGCTAGTGTTGAGCAATCGACTTAGTCGTTCTCCATTGACGGCGGCAGGCATCAAGACTGATTGTTGGCCTATAGTGGGTATTTGCTTATTTACTCTGTCTGATATTTCGCGGCAAAAGTAGGTCACTAAGGCGGGATGCACTCTTCGTCGGCACTGATGTTCTCAGGCGAGCGCGCATACTGTTCTTGGCGAGCCCCCCCAGAGTGGCCTCCATGGCGGGAAAGACTCCCCGACAAACGGCGCCTTCCTGTTTACTACTACGGTTACCTTATTTGCTACAACGGCGCCTTATACAGTAACCCTATTGGATTCTGTTGTAGCTTCAGCGTAGGAACGCTGGCGGCGAAACCATCACAGACGTTGGAAAGATGGTACAGTGGCGCTTTCTCTCGGCCTATCGCGGTGAAGCTCGGCGGTTATTTAGGTTGAAAACTGCATGACTCCGAGCACCGTTTGCCCTCGGTCTATGACTGCGTTGCACCTAAAATAACTAGTTCGCTTTTTAAAAGAAAGTACTCGCCACTAATTTTTTAGATTTGATCAGCTTATGGCGGAGTTCATTCCTGTGTAGCATGGCCACTCTTGCTGCTCATGCGCCAACTCTCTCCCTCCCCTCTACCAGCGTGGGAGCAACGATGTGGGAGGGCCTACTAGTAGCTTCACGCTCTCGCGAGGAGAGGAAGGAGAGTTGGCGCATGCGCTGTGGGGGAGTGAATGGTCATCGAGCGTGAGGGAAGGAAAAATGTCACCTAGGGCCCTCTCTTCGCTTGAGCACAAGGATGTGGGAGGATGTGGGGTGGTGGGTGTGATAGAGCGCTGCCTTCAGCTTTGTTTATCATCTTCCGTTTATTTCTCTGTCACCGGTGTGCGTTCGTATATAATGCTGAAAGCGCTCGCTCCTTTGAAGGGGTGGTTAGAAGAGGAAAAAGGCACCTAATTTCTGCACCCCGGTACGGAACATGGCGCAGTGCCTGAATTCCTTAAGGCCTGATCCACGTAGCCGTTACAGCGCGTCGGCGCGTTGCTTCTTGAGGCGTCATCATGCCCTCTCCCCATGAAAAGAGAGGGCACATGAGTACACGAAGCTGCGCACTTTGTCTCTCCACATTGGAGAGTGCTCGGCGCCGCGTGAGAAAGACTACGCGCCGACGCGCTGCAACGGCTGCGTGGATTCAGTCCTTTACACTCTCCTAGCAGCGCTGGGCGTTCACTTTGCGGCACACTTATGATGATACACGAAAATGAGAAGGGGGGTTACATAATCGGTACACAACATATACACAAATCGACACATACACGGAAGCATACAAATGGAAACACAGGTGAACACCAGCGCTGCTTTGCATCCCCACAGGTTTGCATCACCACAGGATGGTGTAATTTTTTTTCTTTTGCCGAATGCTCTGATGCACAGCCCTCAAGCATGCGTGCAAGACCGAAGAAAATAAAGCAGGATTTTTAAGGAACACTACTTTTATCAACTACTACACCGAACATAAGTCTGCATTCATTCTGACATATGGCCACGGTAGGAACGTTGATTCACCAATCCCGCAACTTATGTACAGTGTCAATTTTTATAAAAAAGGAAGCATGGCAGCGCGTGGCCTGCGCACCCCGGCGGCTGCTGGCAGCGCGTTGAAGCGGGAGCGATAGCAACCGCAGCCCCGAATCTTCGCGTCGTCTCGCGGCGAGCAAGACAACGACTCGTCGCTGAAAGGAACCAGCGGCAAGATTGCGAACCCTTTCAAGGCGATTGCCAGCGAGAGGCGAGTAATCACCTTGAAGGGTGAGGGGGTCACAATTTCGCCGCTGGTTCCTATCCGCAACTAGTCGTTGTTTTGCTCACCGCGAGACGACGCGAAAAGAGATTGTGGTTTGTCACAGAACGAGCGCTAAAAATGGGCGCGCCACCAAATTCTTGCGATAACGGGCGGGAGAAACGCCGCGAAGTTTAGGCAGGCACTTCAGCAAGGGAAGGCCCTTTCCTCTCCCTACTCACGAAATTTGTTCAGTTGGCTACATTCCCGGGCAACCTGTGTTTTTTTCCTTGAAAGACTTTCTTTTGAACAGTTTAGTCTTGTGCCCCCTCTGCCCTCCTTACTAGAAAATATCCTGGATACCATGCCTGAGTCGAGGTATGGAGTGTGCTCGTGACGTCATCCGCGAGGATCGCTATAATCAGGGTTGCCAATTTAGAGGTCCGCGCCCTCACTGCACATGCCGTTTACGAGATCGCACGGAAACGTGGATGCCTAGGGAGCTTAAGAACACTTGCTGCTCGTCCTAGCACGGACAGCAGGAAAGCGCGTACGAACGGACCTTCAAAATGACACAACGATCGTTTTGGCCCCTTGCGGATCAAGACTTAGTGCATAAAATGCGAAGGTTACATTTCTTTGATCCTATGGCCACAGGTATGCCCACGAGTCGGTTAACGTGATGACTGTCGTGGTGCTGCTGTCTTTCCTGCCGAAAGGTCGACCGAAAGGATCGGTGCTCGACTGGAAGAACGTGTCCGGTCGCATCTCCTGGCGAGCCTTGCTGTCCGTGGGTGGTGGTCTCTCGCTTGCCGGAGCCGTCGAGGTGAGAGAGTAAGAAACAGAAAAATATTGGGCAGCTCTACTCAAAGTTAATGCTGGGAAATTGCAATGCGCGTCCTGAATCTGTGTTCGTTTTCGCAGCGTTTCTTTTTCGCGGCCGCAGCTCGAGATCCACTCGATACCGGGGTTTCGCTTGTGTTTTAGCTGCTGTGCCTTGTTTTTCTTCGGTAGGGTTGAGCAATCGACGTAGTCGTTCTCCATTGACGGCGGGATGCATCAATACTGATTGCCGGCTAAGTTGGTATTTGCTTAATTTTTTCTGTGTGATATTTCGCGGAAAGTATGTCATTTGGCGGGGTGCACTCTTCGTTGGCACAGATGTTCTCGGGCCAGTGCGCATACTGTTCTTGGCGAGCATCCCCAGAGCGGCCTCCATGGCGGGAAAGACTACCCGACAAACTGCCCCTTCCTGTTACTGCTAGGGTTCCCTTATTTGCTACAACGGTGCCACATACAGTAACGCTGTTGGCTTCTGCTGTAGCTTCAGCGTAGGAACGCTGGAGGCGAAAACATCACAGACGTTGGAACGATGGTACAGTGGCGCTTTCTTTCGAACTATCACGGTGAAGCTTGACGGTTGTTTAGGTTGAAAACTGCGTGACTCCGTGCACCATTAACCTTCGGTCTATGACGGCGTTGCACTTATTATACTAGTTCACTTTTTAGAAGAAGGTACTCGCCACTAATTTTTTAGATTTGGTCAGCTTATGGCGGAGTTCATTCCCTTGTGTGGCATGACCACACCTACTGCTTATGCGCCACCTCCCCTCCTCTCCCGGCGTGAGCGCCAGGACGTGGGAGAACCTACTCTTCACGCTGCACGCGAAGAGAGGAAGGAGAGTTGTCGCATGTGCAGTGGGGGAGCGGACGGTCACCCAGGGCTCTCTCCTCGCTTGAGCATGAGTACGTGGAAGGAAGTGGGGTGTAGGATGTGATAGAGCGCTCCCTTCCGCTTGGTTAATCCTCTTTCGTTAATTTCTCCGCCACCGCTGTGCGCTCGTATATAACGCTGCAAGCGCTCTCTTCTTTAAGGCCGGAATCCACGTAGCCGTTGCAGCGCGTCGGCGCGTCGCTTCTTGAGGCTGCACGTGCCCTCTCCCCATGAAGAGAGAGGGCGCATGGCTACGCGAAGATGCGCGCTTTGTCTCTCCACATTGGAGAGGGCTCGGCGCCGCGTGTAGAAGACACGCGCCGACGCGCTTCAATGGCTACGTGGATTCAGGCCTTTACGTTCTCCTAGCAGCGCTGGGTGTTCACTTCGCAGCACACATATGGTGATATACAAAAAATGGGAGGGGGGGGGTAACATAATCGGTACACAACATATACACATATCCACACACATACACGGAAGCATACAAATGGAAACACAAGTGAACACCAGCGCTGCTTTGCATCCCCACATGGTTCTCTTTACTAGGGGATGGTGTAATTTTTTTTCTTTTTCCGAATGCTCTGCTGCACAGCCCACAAGCATGGTGCAAGACCGAAGAAAATAAAACAGGATTTTTAGGAACACTACTTTTATCAACTACTACACCAACCATAAGTCTGTACTCATTCTGACATATGGCCACGGTAGGAACGTTGATTCACCAATCCCGCAACTTATGTACAGTGTCAATTTTTATAAAAAGGAAGCACAGCAACGCGTGGACTGCGCGCTCCGGCGGCTTCTGGCAGCGCGTTCAAGCGGGAGCGATAGCAACCGCAGTCTCTTTTCGCGTCGTCTCGCGGCGAGCAAGACAACGACTCGTCGCTGAAAGGAACCAGCGGCAAGATTGCGAACCCTTTCAAAGCGATTGCCAGCGAGAGGCGAGTAATCACCTTGAAGGGTGAGGGTGTCACAATTTCGCCGCTGGTTCCTATCCGCAACTAGTCGTTGTTTTGCTCGCCGCGAGACGACGCGAAAAGAGATTGTGGTTTGTCACAGAACGAGCGCTAAAAATGGGCGCGCCACCAAATTCTTGCGATAACGGGCGGGAGAAACGCCGCGAAGTCAAAAGAAAAAAAAGGAAAGAAAAAGAAAACAAACAGCCAAGGCTCCCCAGGCGCGCGCTCTCCCCGCAGAAGCGTGGCTTCATCGACGAACCTCCTCACCCCACAACGGCGGCCGAGCAAGCCCGCGATTTTTCTAGAACGAAGGAGGCGTGGCCACGCCGAGATGAGTCATCCGACGCGGAGGGCAGTCGAACCGTCTCGCACCTCTCCCCAGCCTTCGTTGCGCATCGCGCCGACGAAATGAGGAGAACTTTCTGGAAGGTGGCGCGGAAGGTATTTAATCGAGCGGCCGAGACGAGAAAGCAGGAGGAGACGGAAGTTAACGCCAGAGCGCGTAGGGATTCCGCCGTGTAGTCGGCGAAGGTTTTGGTCCGTAGGGACGAAGCCGGAGATGAAGAGGATTGCCACCTGAGGGGTGAAGGCTCGGGCTACAGGCAAGAGCGTGTGTCTACCGCTATCGAGCGAGGACGCGTGGCAACAGCTACGGGTGTGAAGCCGACGTGTTCCGGCGAAGACGTTGAAGTTTGAAGAGTGGCCAATTGAAGACGGGAGGTTTCCTGGAAGAGAAACTTCGAGGACAGCGGAACGGCAACAACGCTGGACTTTGAGTGAGTGATTCTCGGAAGAGTATCATTCAGACTTTGGTTCCAAGGACTTTGGACTGAATAGATTTTCTATCTCTTTAGTCTTTAAGTGTCTTGGTGGTTCAATGCATGCGACTGCATTGTAGTGTGTATTGTTGTCTGTGTCCGTTGTTTTGAGTGTGGCTGATTGTACTGTGTAGTACGTCGTTTGATTGGTTTGATTGGTGACATATTGTATGCAACTATTGTGGAGTGTGCATTTTTGAGCATTGTTTTCGATCTGCCATTATTGAGAATATAATTTTGTTTGTTTATCAACTCTCGGCTCTGACTTGTTCTTTGGGCCACAGCCGGCGTCTGCTGGCGCGCCAATAAGGACCACTCCTAAATTGTCCACGCTTTCGTGGTGCGGTTCGGAGGGCCGATACTTCGGCTCTTAGAATTAGCCCGGCGATCGCCTTCCCTAATTAACGGGACCTGTGTGACATGGTTGCTATCGCTACCGCTTGAACGTGCTCCCGTGCTCTTTTTCATAAAATTTGACACTGTACATACATTTCATCAGCAAATTCTTGAGCCACGTTTTATTCAATTTTCAGCACAATGCACGTGCTCTCCAGCAATGTTTCACACGTGCGTTTCCGGCAGTGATACCACGTGTGAAATTTTGTCTTCTGCCCCATTTCAGACAGACGAGGCGTGCTCTGATGAATGGTCAATAAAGCGGCCAGTTTTCCGGCTGCATTGCTTGCCGCAGATAAGCGGAATTTTCGCGCGCGGAATTCCGCCTAGTCCCGGCAAGACACGTTCCACTTTCATTCTTATTTTTTTACACACAAGATTTCTTCGATTGCTGACTTACTCATTAAAACGAAAAGGGAAATGTGAGAAGACAACTGAAAGAACTGGGAATTTTGCTCGTAACTAATTCTAATGTTTATAAAACAACAGAAAGCTGAGGTAGCTGGTACTTATTTTGAAAAACAAAAGGGCGTGCAAAGACTGACCAAGAAGAAAGTCAGGACAACACAAACACCTGCTAACAACTGAAGATGCGGCCAACGGCGGAAAATAACGATACAAAAACTTACTTGCGCATCAGAAAGAACACAGGATAGAGCGCACGTCTCTATCTTATCTGGACCCGCCGTAGTGGTTTAGTGGCTAAGGTACTCGGCTGCTGCTGACCCGCAGGTCGCGGGTTCAAATCCCGGCTGCGGCGGCTGCATTTCCGATGGAGGCGGAAATGTTGTAGGCCCGTGTGCTCAGATTTGGGTGCACGTTAAAGAACCCCAGGTCGTCGAAATTTCCGGAGCCCTCCACTACGGCGTCTCTTATAAACATATAGTGGTTTTGGGACGTTAAACCCCACATATCAATAAATCAATCAATCAATCAATCTATTTTATCTGTCTTTTGTATCTGGAGTGCCATCTATTCCTTCTGTGTTCTTTCTGAAGCGTTCCTTGCACTCTAAGAAAGTATATTATCTGCGCATGCCCATGCAATATGCGAACTTATCAATCCAGCATGCGCGGCTTTCTACGGGAAAGATAACTAATAAGACATCTGATTTCATCTACATACATAAAGTTAATTGCACTTTGACTCAGGCATACGCTACCGCTATTATCTATAGACTATTTTACGAAGAGGTTTCAGTGCTGCCATGTTAGGCTGTTAACCTTTGTGGTTTGCACCTTTAACAGCTAAACGAACATCGTTACGGTAGAGGCACACACATGAAAATGGTTGAGCTGATGCATACGATGCTTCATCGCCTTATAAATTCACGTTGCAATATGAAGAAAACATCGAGTTAACAGACCAAGATGGTGGTGCCCTTGTGTCTTGGGTAAAATAGTCTACATTCCTTGCCTCAGTCATCTAGTGTTTGTGATGTCATGACCTCGTTCTCGTGTCCGTGTTTGCGTGCCCTGTTTTTTTTCAGAGTAATTGTTATGTTATTTGCTAGCTGTTAGTCTCAAACACACAGGTACAGAGAGCTTTCAGCTGTTAGTGCCTCTGTGGCCACGCTACCAGCGTGACTTTCGCGTATTTGCGCGGGACTCGAGACGTGAAGCGCGATCGCATTGACGCAGTGGACGGGTCTTTCCCGGCGCATCACCGAGGAGCTGAGCAGCCTGGACTTCCTGACGCCGCTGCAGACGCAGGTGGTGCTCATTCTGCTGACCACCGTGCTTACAGAGGTCAACACCAACGTGGTCATCGCCAGGTTCCTCATACCGATCGCCTCGGACATCGTGAGTGGCTATCTACTCGAGAATATCGGGCTTGTGCCTAAAAAATGAAACATTTTTATGGCGATAAATTGTTTCAGAGGAAGGCAAGAGGCGACAGTACGTACGAATGTAGCAATACGTGTGTATCCTTCGTATTCAAAGGGAGGTAACAACTGAACACGGATGTCCTGCATTTGGAACAAAAAAAAATATACCCTTATTCGTACAATGGTGTACAGATTAACACGCAGAACGTAAAACGGCATTTGAATGTTGAGAGTGTATCACTATATTCGGTGTTTCGAACCACAATAGCTACTGACATTGATATAAGTTACTATCACCAAAGTAGGATGCATATGTAATGCTGAAGATCAAAATTATCGATAGTATTATACACCTTTCTAAGACTCCAAAGTGGCGTCGGTATCAATAAATGGTTTGCTTTGTTGTTGCGGTCTCGAGTGATGCATGGGAACATAAAAGCCTTCCACAGTAATGGATCTTCTTATTAACTTCCTCTTAACAATAGCCCCCAGTGGCTCCTTCATACGTATCGTTTGTCATGCGGCTTCTGAAGTAAGGAAGCCCGTGAAGTATTCACATATTGACGATTAGGGGCACGCATGCACGCGCCGCAGGGCGTGCTCACCAACGTGCACCCTCTGTACTACGCCCTCCCCGTGGCCATGGCGTCATGCACGCCCACTGTGCTGCCCACGGCGGCTCCCAGCATCGCCGTCGTCACCTCGTGCATGGACATCCAAATCGTCGACATCGTGAGTGCATCGCGGTCTATATGGGGAGGAAGACATGTTTTAGAGGGATGGACACGTTAGGTCATGCAGCCAATGTTCTTTCGCGACTCTCTAATCATACCCATGGCAGAAAGCCTGGTATCGTTCCCGGATAAAAAGAAAACTGTAGCCTGGCGTCGTCTTAGACACAAACCGTATTGAAAATTCTCGTGTCGTTAAACACGTGTGATGACTCCAAGTTATTAAGAGTAAACAATTAAATATATCATGGCATATCCACGAAGTGAATGATGATGAGTGGACGAAGCAGGGGAATAGGGAAAAGAGGAGAAAAGTGAGCCCCGTAACTGTCTGAATCAGAGTGCGACATTTCAGCAGTAGCTCACAAGGAATGGGGGGAAGAAGATATTAAATGGATAATAATAAAAGGTATATATAGAGAGAGGAAGGAGAGAGCGAGGCGCAGGGACAGAGAGTGACGGAAGTTAAGAGGAGATAGGAAAGATGGAAACGGTCGCAGGAGTCCGAGGACGGGGCACCACTTAGCGAGAGCTCATGTCGGCGGCAGGAGATGGCGTAGGGGGAGCCCAGTCGGCCAGAGCTGCGCTGTCGTCGGTGATTGTGGGGGCACAACCGGTCGACACGAAATCCAGCGAGCGAGTCCCAAGCATGGGAATAGTTCGGTGTTACCGTAAATCACCCGTGGCATTGTTCACTCACGCATGTAAATGAGGGACCTACAGCTACATACAATGCTTATTGGTCATAAATGGTATGTTGTCCGAACCTTGCATCTGCTGTGCCTTAATAGCGGGAGAAGAAAGTGGGGTGTAGAACGCGCTTATTCTTCATTGTAATCGGCACCATCGTCATCATCAGCAGCGGCTACGGCGCGATAGAGGACAGGCCTCGTTCATGAGCAGCTTTGCATTTAAAAGAAGTGGCGATAAGGGCGGCATTGCAGGCAAATAAGGAACGAAGAAGCTAATTGTGGTGAAAACGAGCGCTCAGATGGTTGAGCATCACAATCTTTATCTCACGGTCATTGGTTCGAGCCCTACACAGCTCTCATATTAGTAACCCTTTCGCTTCCTCAGTTTTGTACTTTCACAGTTTTTTTTTCGCTTCTTATCAGCACCTTCAACAAATGAAGAAAACTTAAAAGTAATCAGCGTACATTGAAGTAGATCAAGCCGATCGATTGTGAAAGAACAGTGAACCTGATGACATAAGTTTGAATGAAATGCGAGTCCAGTGACTCAATTGCATCAATAAGAATCAAGAGTGAAATCAACGTTCTTACAAAACAGAGGCTTTTGCCTGTGATATCCTTAGCCTAAAATGACGTGGCGGATCCCCCACACCCCAATAATTTGTTGTGCAAAAGCACAGCACGGTAGGCCGATTAGGTTAATTGATACTTTTGTAACCTAAAATTGCACCGATAAATCAATAAATAAAGAAATAAATGAAAAAAACCGTCAAATAAGTCAGTCCAGTCTAGTCCAGAACGTTCTAGTCCAGTCCAGTTCGGTCAAGTCTAGTCTAGTCTAGTCTGATTCAATTCAGTTCGTTCGTTCTGTTCGTCAGTATACTTCAGTAAATTAGGTTCAGTCGGGTTCATTTCGCTTCGCCAGCTCAGTCAGGCTCAGTTTATTTTAGTTTGTCCGTTCAATCAGGCCCAGTTTATTTCAGTTCTTCAGCTCTGCCATGTTCAGTTTCAATTCAGTCAGCCCGCCTCTCACGCGTGCAGCTGTACCCGGGCCTGGCCGTGAAGCTGAGCTCCATCCTCCTCGTGCTCGCCACGGTGAACACAGTCGGCGTCTCGCTGTTCTCCCTCAGCGACCTGCCCGCCTGGGCCGTCGCCAAGAACGGCATCATGACGGGCGCACTCGCCAACGCCAGCAGTGCTGCCTAGCGGTGTTGCGTCGCAACACTGGCTTGTCGCCCCAACACCGACGGGAGTGAACGTGGCAGGCCAGACCTACGGTGTCGGTCACCAAGACTCGGCAACTTTTTGCCTCGTCCCGATGCCTCCGACAATTTTCGGACATAGTTCGCAAGAATGACTGTTTTTACTTTTGTGATCCTTATATTTGACGTTCTTCTTTCTTATTTTCTCTGCTAAGGTTGTGTTTTTTCGTTTAATATAATCTTTTATCACGCTCTCTGTGATTGACACCACTCAGCGCTTATCCATGGTTTTGTGCCGCCTCGTATTTTTTGGTTTGTTTTTCTATCACGCGTTACGCGCCACCTGCGGGCTTGCGTATGAGCGTCAAGGTTTAGACTAGCAGTGAGGCGAACTAGTCGGTGTGTGTTCATTCTAAAAGACAGGTCGTTCAAACACGGACACAAGAAGAAAGTCGTCTATGGTGTCTTCATCTCTTCCTTGTTATTGTGCTTGCATGTCCCTCAATGATACCAATATCTGGAGTTTTACGTCCCAAAACCACGATATGACTACGAGATACACCGCGTATAGTGGAGGGCTCCGGAAATTTCGACCACCTGGTGTTCTTTAACGCGCGCTGTCGTCACACAGCACGCGCTGGCTTCGACCGTTTCGCCTCCACCGAAATGGGACAGCGACGGCCGGGAAGTTTAGCCCGCGACCTTTGTGCTTCTACGCTCTGTTCTTCAGAGCGTGTCAAGCTACCGACTGTAAAGTTACTTGGTACAGAGTGTAGCGAAAGCATGCATCCATGCAGGTCGTGTCTGTAGTGCATTTAGCGAAATTTCTTCGCTCACCGGTTTAGTTGTAGCAATGGTGGCTACGAGAACAGGGCTCAATGAAGCATGTTCATGAAGCTGTGCACAAGCTTCCTTCTAAGCACATTCGTCGAACTAGTTCACCAGGTACGATGACGCACTGCTAAGCTCGAAGTACACGTTAGATTCCCGGCCTGAGCCTCCACACTGCGAAGGGGGCCGACACGCAAAGAACACTCGTGCACATAGCCTCAGGTGCACTTGGAAAGACACCCCATGGTCAGCGTTGTCTGCCACTTTGTGGAACCTCACAAACACGTCTTGGTTTTGGTCCGTAAAACCTGAGAAGTTACTGGTTTTGGTTTGCTCAAAAATTTACTAAGTTAAGTTACTGGTGCGCTGTAAGTTGACTTATCCGTGCCTTCTGATGTGCGACATGGCCTGTGAGAGTCCTTGTCGAGAGGTCAATGCTCGGACGATGTCGTTATTATCACCAATACGTGATTGGCTGTAACGGCCGGAAAGGACGATATGTTTTTTGAGACAGCCCCGTATAGTGGAGGGCTTCAGAAATTTTCACCACCCCGGGGTCTTTAACAGTGCGCCCATATTTTAGTACACGGGCTTCGAGTGCTTTCGTCGCCATCGAAAAATGCGGCCTCGGCGCTCGAGATTCGATCCCGCGACCCGCCACAGTGCGACCATGCACCACGGCGGGTTGCATGATTTAAAAATTTTTTCTGGGGTGTACTTTGCGAAAGCTAACGTGCAATAGGGACCTGAAACACGTGACCCGCGGGGCATTTGTGTGAGCTTCGTGGCTTCGCGCGGAATACCGTTCTGCGACTTCACTAAATAGTATAGTAGCATTATTTATGTAGTCTATTGCAGTTAACGTTTTCTTTCGGTAAAGTACAGAGACTAAACTGGTATCAAAGCATCTTTTTCTTTTTTTTTTGTGATGCACGCCATGCGGTCACCGAGTTGGAATATCACCGCAGAACGAAAGCTGTATTAGAATCGGCGTCCAGATTTCAGACGATGTGGATATTGGTATCGATGTGTTTTTCGAAACCTGACGTCTATATCGCCTTTAGGAATGACCCAGATATGAAAAAAGCGCTTTGTGCCGGAGTTTGTGGAGTTAAATTTCCTGAGAGAGAAAGCGAACTTTTATAAAGTAGAGAATTTTCCGGCTAGATGTTGGCGGTCCCTTATGGTGTCTGCGGCATGCTAGCTGATATCAGCTCGAGACAGCTGAACTAAAGCTTCAGTTGATTGATTGATTGTCCCTTTTTAACCTGGCGCAACCCACCATGGGGTATCGGCAATGAAACGAGCGTTGCCTTGCTATATAAAATAATTTGTTCATTATGTCAAAACGTTAAGCAATAGATATGTGAACCCGTTTGTTAGATTAATTCACAAGAAAAAAAGACGAACGTTTTTAATGAATATGCTTCACTTTGATAACCTCAGAATTCAATTCGTTTCAATAAATAAAAGAAAAAAGATGACTAATGTTTTTGAAAAGTATGCAAGATTTCAATAAGCTTAGCATTCGGTTCATCTCGTCCTACGTAGCAATTCGCACACGGCCTCGCGAATGCAGTTGTGGCTAAAACCCTGCATGGTGGCGCCAATGGAAAGAACCATCGGAAGGGATAAATTTAATCTAATTCTTCGAAGCGTGTCATCTAGAACTCTTTTCTTCTGATTGTAAAATAACATGCTCGTTAGTTCCGAGTTATAGGGCTCGTTTTTGTTTCTTTTCGTGCTGACAAAAGTTGCTCGCAGCATCGCATCTGAACGTTGCCCGACAACCAACCGGGCTGTTAACCTTGAAGCCGCAGAGAGCGAGGCGCGCAGAGGTCGTTTAATTTCGTGCGCGAACACAGGTTGGCACGCTCTTCTGCCATCGCCGGCCAGCCGTATTGAACCGCCCGAGGTGGAGGGTTATGGCCGGCACTTCTCGAATTAGGCGCCGAGGAAAACTACCGCCACGCTGTTTGTATCGTTTTAGCGCCACAGTCAAGTCATTCTTTTGTATGCACGTATTATAGCGATAAAAAGCTCGTGTCACAGAGGTTCTGGCATCACTGTCGGCAGGCGAAACCCAGAGGGGACAAGTATTTAAAAGAACAAGAACTGGTGTGTGTCGCTTATCGCAATTGTATCACCAAGTCCCGCTGAGATAAAGAAGTACCGTAATAAATTTGAACCGCGTTTATTGTCTGTAAACATACGCCTGGTTATTCACTATTTGAAATTTTCCTGACTCCCTTTTATGGTGTTACAAGATATGTAAACACAAAACCTACAAGTGGAATTTTTTTAGACATGATTCACCGATAGCATTTTTGAAGGACATGCGTAGTTTTCGTATTACTTACTCAGGTGGTCATTAGCAAGGCCTTTTAGAAGAGGTCGCTTATGCGGTCTCTACGATGAAAGAAACCAGCACCCTCCTGGTTCTTGCGATCAAGGGCACTGATGACTAATTCGTGCTAATTTCACATTCGCACACTTAAGTGTTGTGACCTCTCGTCACTCGTTTTCATCAAACGCATTGCAACGTCCCTCGCGATTTTAGTAATTATAGGTTTTTGCGTACATTTAGTGAGAAAAACTTTAGGCCCTTACACAACCATAAAACGTAGTCATTAACCTCATTCCATATCGTTATTATTTCGTGATAGCTGTAACCTTAAGAAACGGGAAGAGAGCAGAGTGGCTGTTGGAGAAAAGGTGGGTTACGAAAGTCGCAAATGAAACCAAAGAGAAGAAATACGCGTGGGCCAAGCACGTAGTGCGTAAGCAGGTTAACTGCCGCTGGTCATTAAGGGTAACTGATTAGATTCGAAGAGAAGGTAAAAGCGTAGGAGGTAGGCAGAAGATGAGGTGGCCAGATAAGATTATGAAGTTTACTTGTAAAACGTGGGAGCAGAAAGCATAGGACGTGGTCGCCTTTGCCTTGAAAGTGGGTGAAGTTAGGATGGGGATGATCATGATATCGTGGCCTGATGCTCTTTCATGGTCACTGGTCATCGCACCCTAAGGCCTTATACATCATCGTTTTCATCATCATCAGCGGCAACATCTTGCGTTCTTGGGATGGCGGCTACTACCTGAGTAAGTGCGATACTTCGATCAATAACCAAAAAGAGTATATGCACTTATGCTTTTGCCAGCTTCCTCTCCGCTGGGGAAAAAACTTTCTCGGAAGCGAACCTTTGTTCAGCTATGCATGCAGGAAAATGCCGCGCTATAATAACCACTGTCTCACGGACGCCTAAAGGTACGTACAAGTCACGACAGACGTGTCAGCGCCACCGTGACAATCCACTCTATACCGCACCTCCACCGACTCAACACACCGGTTCTTTTTTTTTTTTTTGTCTTATTTCTTTTCTCTTTGACACGGATGCGCGGTGTATTCTTGACGTCGCCTTTCGGAGCCCATCCGCGGAAAAAGGGGGACCGCCGCAACCTTGGCACGTCCGCCCCGAACGCTTGTCCATTCGAAACGTCGTCGTTCATTTGTTTGCGCATATTTATCTCCCTGCGTGCCACCGCTATTCCTGAGCATCGCAGCGTCAGACGCGAATGCGTATATGCGGATTCACGCTGTAATCACGCAACCACGTACACCCTGGTCGGTGCACGTGCGTGTACCGCAGT